>JAKCPI010006994.1:0-252061 GCA_023213315.1 Euborellia annulipes | reverse complement strand
CCACGGCCTACTACGCCGCATTCCCCTTAAAAATCTTGTAGGTTATACGACTCATTCCGGATCCGTGTTAACCTTCGTGGTTCACGGGATCCGGGGCTACTGCTGTCTCCGGTGCCGGTGGTTGGGGCCTCTTATTTTCGTTCCCTATTTCTTGGTCCTTTGATCTCAAGGAATTTTCATTTCTTTCCTGGGAATTTTCTTTTTTCTTTATCTTGAGCCTTCTTATCTCTTCTTAGTAGTTGTTCCCTGTGTCTCTTTTCCTCTTTTTCCTTCTTCGGTTCTGACGATGGCGTTCCTACTTCCTAATTCTTTTTCTATGTACCCTGGTAGCCATTTGTCCCCAGCTGCATAATTCATAAACCAGATGCTATCTCCTTCTTTCAAATTATTTTCCTTCTTATTCAGCTCTTCTACCCTCTTTTCTTGTTTATCCCACATTCTTGAAGTAATGTTTTCGGGATGAAGGGCGTCAAAACGTGTTCTTAATTTCCGGTTCATTAATAACTCTGCCGGTGACTTCCCCGTGGTCATACCTGGCGCAACGCGTAGCCTGAACAGCAACTGTTGCAATTTCTTTATTATTCCCACGTCTTCATGTGGTTCTTTATTACCTGTACCATCCTCTCCACTTGACTATTTGTTGCTGGATGGTATGGAGAGGATACTTTCTGTTTTATTCCATTTTTTTTGTCAAAATGTTTTAAATTCCTTAGATACAAATGATGTTCCGTTGTCGGATTCGATGGCATTGGGTATCCCGTGTGTCGTTAAAATTTCCCTTCTTTTCTGTAAGCTCCGATAATTGCAGTGACCGCATCTCTTTGTCATCTATCCATTTTGAGAATGGGTCCACTAAAATTAAATACATTTTTTATTTTTCGGGGCCAAAAAATCTATTTGAATCCTGGACCAGGGTCTTTCTGGATATGTCCAGGGGATCACTGGGACTTTGGGGAGACTGTTCCTTTTCAACATGCATTCCTTACAATTTAAAATCATTTGTTCAATCTCCTATCTATTCCTGGCCACCATACATATCCTGTTGCTACAGTTTTGCTAGCATTTATTTTCTGATGAACTTCATGCAGCCAATTTAATGTTTTTTTTTTTGTAATTTTTTAGGAATCACTACTCGCGAGCCCCATAATATGCATTCATTAAATACTGCCAAGTCATTTTGTCTTTGTATATATGGTTGTAACTCTGGGGTTATTTCGAAATTCCATCCTATCTGAAGTCTGTATTTGACTCTCGATAAAAGTCTATCTTCCATGGTACATTTGGCTATTAGCAAACTCTTATTTTTCTGTCTGGTTTAACTACAGGGACAATCGGTGTCGCCCATTCGGACTCGTTTATCGGAATTCAAACACCATCTTAAACCATAACATCTAGAGCTTCTTCAATTTTATCCTTTAGCGCGAATGATAACAGTCTTGACCTTAAAAATACTGGCAATACTTTTTCCCATAATAATATTTTAATCTTGCACCTTTAAACGTGCCTAATTCTTCGTCAAATAAATCCTTGTATTTTTCTTTAATATAACTAACCTTTTCATTAATTATTAACCGTAAATTTATAAATATTTAATTCGTCTATCCAATTTCTAGACCCGGTCCATTTTTTTTATAATTATCAACGGTAATTCCTTTTTAATATTATTGTATTCTACATTTACTAAAAACTTCACCTAAGACTGGTAGATATTCAGTATTTCCCCACGTTCGTAATTTTAACTCTGTTTTCTAATCTAATTATTCCTGGAAATAGCTTTCCCCATTGTAGGTTATTCATAATTGAATATCCACAACCGGTGTCAACTTCTATTTCTAATTCTTTATTAATAATTTTAATTTTACGTTTAATTGGATTGATCTTATTCTTAATACCCAGGAGAATCTCGATTATAATGATCTCATCTATCCAAAAAATACTAGAAATGAAAAAAATTTAGCTGGAGTTAGCTTAAAATAATTGCCCTTTAAAAATTTAAAATAATAATGTGCTTTCAATTCCGTTAATAGGATTAACTACCCTCTATAATAGTAGACATGCAACCTGAACGAACACAGAGATTAAGTTTGAATGACCTTAAAAATCTATATATTATGAAATACGGAAATAATTTTTTCTTAGAACTCGTTATTAATTTATCTATAAAAAATTACTTTAAATATTGTTTAATGCAATATAGGCCTACAGTAAATATAATATAAAATAAATTATGTGAACAGTAAATTATTATTCCACTCAAACACTTTTGAGAACGTGGATGGCGACGAGTTACCCTTAAAACTTAAAAAAAAAAAAAAAAAAAATTATCAGAATATGGAAAGAGGCAGATAATATAATGTCGGAAAAAAATATGACTTATTTTCACCTTTGGCTGCCACTCATTTTTTGAAGTAAACTCATAATTCATGTAGAAGCCGGTTTTTAGAAATTTAGCTGACCTTTGGAATTATATTTCATCATTTACAAATAAATCGTGTTATAAAAAAAGTCTAGAAAAAATGACATAATATTTAAATGAGATAAACCCTAATGCATTTGATTAGTTTATTAAAATAATAAATAAAGAAATTTAAATGCTAATTGATACTATTTGTGGAGCATTTATTTTACAAGGCCATTTCTTTTTAAAATTTATGATAAATCCCAACTTGGACATACAATACCAAAAAAAGATTTGGAAAAGGCTCCTTTGGAGGGGGTGGTTACTGAACGTATTTTCTAAAATTGTTACATAATCTTCCGGTTTTGTTCCAAGTCCCAGGGAAATTTAACTTTAGATGGTGATATTTTAATACAAACGAAGAAACTAGCCAAAATATGTCAGATTTAGTATTTAAAGGAAGTTATGGGGAGCTAAGTGAGGTACTTTGGTTAAACATCCTGTATTGTGAATCGGAATATTGAGGTCGCCTTTCTAATATAAAAATGATAGGGTCAATTCATATCAAGGGAATCAATTTTTACTTTCTCTTACCCTATATATGAAATATATAGAAAGTATTGCGATCATGTCAAAAATTTGATGTCGAGATTTTGATGGATATAAAAGTTTTGAGGTACCCTGAGTACAAAAAAGTGGGACCTGTGTGTGTCTGTCTGTGAACAAAATATTTCAGGAACGAAAAGAGCTAGGAGGTTGAAATTTTAAACTTTAGACTTTAGCGATACTCAAGTTTTTCTACTTTACATATATTTGGGTCCACGCATGTTTATTTAAACCATTTGGTATTCAAATGATTTAAATAATATTCATCTGATTGCCTGGGATCTGAATCCCCACCCTTTGGATTTAAAATTATCAATATTGACATTTGTCAATATCTCTAACCTCTCAGCCACGGGGGGACAATAAGCTGTGATTTTTCATAATTAAAACATTTTGTGAAAAATTTTATTTAAACTTAATGAAAAAATTGGTCTTTATCATTCATGTTCATTAAAACTCAAGTTAAAAGTGGATTTTAAAACATGTGAAAAGAGATTGGAGCAAGGAGTGCAAAGGGGGCCATTAACACCCACAAAGCAGAGACCCAGAGGACAGAAACTCTCTGCTGGCTGGAAATGTCTGGGAAAATGGCTCGTTACATAGAAGGAATAATTAACTAACAACGTCGAGTGAATTGGGTCAAATCTCATGCACATTTGGCTCAACGCATCGAAAGCCTGCAATTTGAAGGAGAAAAAAGAAAAACAAACAATAATTATTAATTTAAAAAATTCTTTTTATTTGAAAAAATGAAAGTAAAATAAACTATCTTTCACTTTATTTTAATTAAATTTAATTTTGAGGTCGCAGCCAGAAAGTAATAGTTTTATAGGTTGGTATAAGGTATAATGTCTCTGGATTTCATGTAAAATAATTAATATAAATAAGTAGTCCATGGCCAAATAGACCGTCCTGAGCGATAAAAAAATGTATTCAAATTATATTGGCTACAAAATGATTCGACCCTCCCCCCAGTGGCCGAGAGGCTAGAGGAGTTGACTAATGTCAATAATGATAGTCTTAAAGCCATGGAGTGCGGATTCAGACTCAGGCTGTTCGATGAATAGTTTTTTAAATAATTTTGATATCTAATGATACAAATAAAGGTGCTTGGACCCACAAAAATATATCTTATTTAAATAATTAGTATCGTTAAAGTCTTTATGGCCTAAGATGCCGAAAAGACAGTATTTGCATAATTATATATATACGAATGCCAAGTATATAAAAGAAAAATTGAAATAACTTTACAGAATAAATAAATTACATAAATATAAATTAATTAGAGCCCTGAAGATGGTTTTAACCGAGGCTGAATCGTCTACTTGAGAGAATAACAAAAAATATGGTGTGATTGTCGCACAGCACACAACTTTCTTTTCGGTAATCAAAAGTTGTGTTCTGTGCTTGTCACACCATATTTTTTGTGTCGAGATATATATTGTTTCCGACAGTACGGAACATTTGAATTTGACAAATTTATCAACCATTTGTTTATTTATATTTTGTTACCATGGCAATCATTTCTCCTATCTTTTTCCTATGAAGTACAAGAGTAAAGTGGTCTTCATAAGATTTCAATGGCAAAATGAGAATATACATTTTAAAGAACATCTAAAAAATAATTGATTTTTAAAATTTTAATCAAAATCGTTGGAGCGAATTTTGAGAAAATCGAAAAAGATTGAAAAGTTACATCAGTAAAGTACTAGAACTCGTTGGCCGATTTTGATTAAAAGCTTATTTTCAGGGGGGGGGGGGTGCCTAACTTAATATAAAATTTCAACCTCCAATATTGAACATATTGTCATTTGTCAACATCTCAAACCTCTCTTTCCTCACAGGTAATAATTTTAATAAAACGATCTGATTATTCTATGTGATTTATGAAAAAAGTCTAATAGTTATTGATTCTATGACTCATTCAAATCCACTTAAGAGTAGCTTAAAATAAGTAAACTATATGTGGATAAACTTTATCTTTTTTATTTTTTTTAATATATTGCAATACTTTTAGTTTTGATATCAATATCATATAATTATTTTCACTAAAACCTTAAAACAACAAAAGACCATATAATTTGTAATAATATATTGTTTATAAAGAGCTTTGTGTAAAATAATTCAAATATGTGTTAAAATATTTTAACGAAAACAGGACAATAGCAGTCCTGGAATCCTTTCTAAAGTTTCATTAAAATTCATCCTTTCTATATAAGCGTATTAAATTAATAATAAGATTAATTTTATCAAGAGTGGAAACAAAACACTTTTCAAAAGAGATTTATTTTAGAAAAGATCAGAATTACTAATTATCAACTTGCCTCAAAAAAATTATGTAGTAAAAAAAACTATCAAAGGTCATTTGAATATATAAAATTAAAAAGAGAGGGAGAGGAGACCCGGCCAGTTCTAAGTCCTCAGTAAATAAGTCGCAAATAAATAAATAAATCGCAAAGTACAAATTTGTCACTTATGGGGAAATTGAAAAGAAAATTTCTTTTAGAAGTTAGAGGTGTATATGATTATATTTTTTTCGTATTAAGAAGAGAAATAATCGAGAAAAAAAATTGTAAGAAACAATTTTATAATAATGCAAGAACTTTTTGGTTTGATGTTGTCTTTTATTTGACTCGTTTCTCCATCTATCCAATATTCACCTTGCTTGCCTGTTATTTTCTATATAATATTTGAAAATATAAAACAAAAATAAATAGGAAATAATAGGATTGTTTTTTTTTTTTTTTTTTATAATAAATAAACTAGATGCATTAATAAAACTAGATAGAATAGTTGAATCTCTGCCAAAATAACTTGCTAAGGGACATTAATCATTTGCAAGTATGAATACGACTATTTTTAGATTGATGATATTCTTCAATATATTTTTTAAAAGAAAATTAATTATCAAGAAGTGCCTCACTTAAAAAACGCAGCATTTTATAAGGGGGGGGGAGTGATGAACTCCTCCTTTCAGGAGTGCTTTAACTCTCCAGGTGAAAATCAATAGAATAATTTTTAAAAAATAGTGAAATTATTAGTTTTTCCTTCCTTGTATGGAAGTATTGTAATCGCGAAACATTTCGAAAAATTCAGATTTCGTTTTTCAATGAAAATCCCTGAACCCATTTTGTCTAGTTTTTGTATTTATTTATCTCGCATAACTCAAGACTAAAGCCCGGATTTTTATGCAGTAAAAACCCCTAAATATGCCATATAATATGCAGTAAAAGTATTAAAATATGGAATATATATATGACAAAAATAACAAGTAAATGGCTTCCAATTAAAGGTAAATCATGGTTTCTACAAAAAACGTAATATTTTTCAAAAAGTATAGTGGAGAAGTAGTATAGAAGAAAAGCTGAACGTATAATTAACAATGGGGAGAATAAGACAGCCGAAAGCAATTAAAGAAAATATATTTCTTTTTTCGCTTTATTTAATACAATTGTCGACGTTTCAGTAGGGCTGGACGGTAATGGATTTTCATTACCGACCTCGATAATGAAAAAAAACCGGTTTTTCTCGAAAGTCGGTAAAAATTTTTTACCGCCCGCGGAACAGAAATTTGTCGCCGCGGAACCAAAGTTTGCCGCCGCGGCACATTTTTTCCCGCGGAACTAAAATTTTTCCCCGTCCAAAAAAATATTTTACCTTTTTTTAGAGACGCCAATTTTTCCTGCCGTTCGCGGCACAGAAATTTCTCGCCGCGGCACATTTTTTTTTCGCGGAACCAAAATTTTTCCCCGTCACATTTTTTTTCGCGGAACTAAAATTTTTCCCCGTCCAAAAAAAATATTTTACCTTTTTTTTAGAGACGCCAATTTTTCCTGCCGTTCGCGGCACAGAAATTTGTCGCCGCGGCACATTTTTTTTTTTCGCGGAACCAAAATTTTTTACCGTCCGAAAAAATAAGTTTTTACCGACTTTCGAAAAAAAAAACCGGTTTTTACCGAATTAGAGCTTCGTTACCGCGTTTTCGGTAAAAAATTTTTACCGGTTTTTACCGGTAAACCGGTTTACCGTCCAGCCCTACGTTTCAGCCGATTTTTTTTTGCATTCATCTTTGTTTCGAACTTAGAGCTCTTGGCAACTCCTGTCATACTGTTGGTGCGAACATTCCTCTGATAACATGACTTCTGGTTCAAAAGTCACTCTAAATAAAACTTTTGCCTTACTTTCGGTAATCGAAAGTTGTGTTCTGTGCTTGTCACACCAGATTTTTCGTGTCGGCATATATTTAGTTTCCGCCGATATATTAGAATTCAAGAAGTAAAATTTATAAGTATGGGAAAATACCATGGCAAACCATTTAGCCTATCTCTCCTATGAAGTACAAGAGTAAAGTAGTCTTCAGAAGATTTCAATGGCAAAATGAGAATATACATTTTAAAGAACTAAAAAATAATTGATTTTTGAATTTTAATCAAAATCGCTGGAGAGAATTTTGAGAAAATCGAAAAAACTAAAAAACTACATCAGTAAAGTACTACTTTCTGGTCGATTTTGGTCAAAAGCTAATTTTCATGCCCTAGTTGGGTGTCTAACTTGAATATAAAATTTCAACCTCCTAGTTCAATTCCTTCATGCTTAAAATTGAACACAGACAGACAGACCATGTCGCAAAAAACACTTTTTTGGATTCAGGGAACCTCATAACGTGTATATTAGGGTGTCCCTTATTTTTCGATTTTTATTTTTTTTTTGGTTATACCCTCTAATTTTTTTACTTATATTATAAAACACTCGTAAATAAAATTTGACCCCATTTGGAGTTCATTTACCTCCCCCGACCGTCTTGGGCGGGATTTTGAAAATTTTTATTTTTTTGCGTATACGTTCTCATTTTGTTTATTATATTAAAAAATACCTACAAATCAAATTTTACGTCAATCGGAGTTCATTTAGCCCCCCCGACCCCCCTGTGAAAAAATTTCGAAATTTTTTTTTTCTCGGATAGGTTATAATTTTGTTGATTCTATTAAAAAACACTCGCAAAATAAATTTTACATCATTCAAAGTTCATTAACTACCCCCTACCCCCCTTGAAACATGCCCAGTTAGGTGAGAGAGTATTGGCGCGCTCCCGCGGCGACTTCCTATCTTTAATATGCAATTATTTAATTTTGTTGAAATAATTTGATTAGAAAATAATAAAACAAGAAATTAAATACCAATATTTACTTAAAAGTACAAAAAAGTAATAAATTTTGTTGATATTTCCTTTTTTTTTACAGTCGGGATAAAAATGCCTCCGTTCTGCTCCAGCTCACAACGTTGAAGGAATGGCTTTTGGTCTCCCTCAATGATTATTATGAAAGTTTTCTATTAGCATTACAGCCCTTTCAGCTGTATCATTCACAGCTTTTAAAGAAAGAACTGGTCTTTTGACTTCTAAATCTGCCACGAGAGAGGATTCTCTTCAAAAAGAGTGTCGTTCTACCCTCAATGGAGCATAATCTTTTTACAAAATCCTCTCGAATTTCTTCTTTAAATTAATTACCATCTTCGTTTTTACAATTTAATATTTATTAATTCAAATATCCAACAAACGATAGGGTGCCGCCCGGAGTAGAACCACGAATCCACTGATTTATATTCAGTGTGCCCTAACCGCTGGACCACAGCACGGTATTCGGTTATTTGAGATCATTCAGAATCACGTGATGTATATAATATCTTATATATTATATGTATAATTTCTTATTTATCTTCGTTTTTGTTTGTCAATTTTATCATCCAAAAGCGATATACCCAGTAAAGAAAAAGACCTCTTCTTCAGTTAAATTATATTTGGAGGGAATTTAGGGTTAGATTGAGCAAACCAGACAAACAAGGACTACCAGATATCTGTTTCTTTATGACAACGACGTATGTTAAGCTATGGATTCAATGTATTTCGGCAGTAAAGGCAAGTTTTCAAGATTTTAGCTTTCTGAAAGCATTACAAGATTACGAAAGGTTCCGTTCATTTTTAAAGCAGCCTTAAGACAATTTTTCCCTAATATAATTTAACTAGCGAAGTG
Source organism: Euborellia annulipes (assembly GCA_023213315.1). Lineage (NCBI taxonomy): Eukaryota > Metazoa > Arthropoda > Insecta > Dermaptera > Anisolabididae > Euborellia > Euborellia annulipes. The sequence goes on along the minus strand of JAKCPI010006994.1, from coordinate 243,028 downwards.
ATCATTATATCTCTTTTGGATGGTGAAGTTGACGTCCAAACAAAAACGAAGATGGTAATTAATTTAAAGAAGAAAAGTCGAGAGGATTTTGTAAAAAGATTATGCTCCATTGAAGGTAGAACGACACTCTTTTTGAAGAGAATCCTCTCTCGTGGCAGATTTAGAAGTCAAAAGACCAGTTCTTTCTCTAAAAGCTGTGAATGATACAGCTGAAAGGGCTGTAATGCTAATAGAAAACTTTCATAATAATCGTTGAGGGAGACCAAAAGCCATTCCTTCAACGCTGTGAGCTGGAGCAGAAAGGAGGCATTTTTATCCCGACTGTAAAAAAAAAGGAAATATCAACAAAATTTATTACTTTTTTGTACTTTTAAGTAAATATTGGTATTTAATTTCTTGTTTTATTATTTTCTAATCAAATTATTTCAACAAAATTAAATAATTGCATATTAAAGATAGGAAGTCGCAGCGGGAGCGCGCCAATACTCTCTCACCTAACTGGGCATGTTTCAAGGGGGGTAGGGGGTAGTTAATAAACTTTCAATGATGTAAAATTTATTTTGCGAGTGTTTTTTAATAGAATCAACAAAATTATAACCTATCCGAGAAAAAAAAATTTCGAAATTTTTTCACAGGGGGGTCGGGGGGGCTAAATGAACTCCGATTGACGTAAAATTTGATTTGTGGGTATTTTTTAATATAATAAACAAAATGAGAACGTATACGCAAAAAAATAAAAATTTTCAAAATCCCGCCCAAGACGGTCGGGGGAGGTAAATGAACTCCAAATGGGGTCAAATTTTATTTACGAGTGTTTTATAATATAAGTAAAAAAATTAGAGGGTATAACCAAAAAAAAAATAAAAATCGAAAAATAAGGGACACCCTAGTGTATATCCATCAAAATCTCGACATCGAATTTTTGACATTAATCCAATACTTTCTCTCTCAATATATCAACATATATATAGAGGTAAGAGAAAGTAAAAATGCTGAAAATTTAGCGTTTTTCTTTCATAATAACCCCACTTAGGGATGATTTAAAAATCTCCACTTTAAAATAATTAATTTATCACCAGGAGAATTTTTTAAAGGTGCTTTATCATTTAAGGTTAATCTTTTTAACAATTTTGAAATCATATAAATTTAATTAATGTGTAAAAAGAATTAAATCGTAATGTTTTATGAATTAAATGTGGAAAGATTTTTGACCTAATTCTCAATAATACAAGGTAAATAATGAAAGTAGAATACATAGAACTATATAAAACAAATTGGTAAATTAATTTTTTAAATAATTCACTAGCATGCTTATCGATATCAGTTTTAGAACTCATTAATATTGAAGGAGGATGCGTAAGCAATCAAATAAATAAAGTGATTTTTATACTCATTCAAAAAAGCTTCTAAAATAACAATTCAAAATTATTTTTTAGAAAAAGGAAACAGTTCTATTCTTATCTAAAATAGTTGGTGGGAGTTAAGAACGGATGATAGTTATCGTAAGTGAATTTATATATTGATACATTTATAAAGTAGTCTCTGATTCAAAAGGGAAATGAAAATAAATAGTTCCGGGATTTAAAAAAAAAGTTATAAACACCTTTACTCTTGATTTGCGTTTATATTTAGTTTTAAATTAACCATTAGCAAAATTTTCTGGTGTGGGTAAAAGAGATTTTAATTATATAATTGAAGAGGCGGTGGAATTATACCATAACCTTGGCACGAAATCGTATTATATATCCACGTGTGTATTTGCAAACATTTGATCTTTTAAAACATTTGTATTTCCTTTTAAATAAGCACAGAGTATAAAAAAAATCATTTTATTTTATCCATTTTAAAGATAAAAAACAATAATTGGATGAAGGGATTTTTATTTTAAGAGTAAAAGAGAATTCAAATTAAATATGGTTGAATTTATTCAAGCCCTTTTAAAATATATTAGTATGTAAATTTGTTGAAATATAAATGGGAATTAATTATTTAAATAAAACAAAATACGTAATAAGCTTATTACTTTCTCTTACCTATGTATATATGTAATATATATATAGAGAGAAAGTATTGGATTCATGTCAAAAATTCGATGTCGAGATTTTGATGGATCTTCACGTTTTGAGGTCCCCTGAATCCAAAAAAGTGGTTTTCGCGACATGGTCTGTCTGTGTGTGTGTGTGTGTGTGTGTGTGGGTGTGTGTGTGTGTGTGTTCAATTTTAAGCATGAAGGAATTGAGCTAGGAGGATGAAATTTTATATTTAAGTTAAATACCTCCCGGGACCGGAAAAATAAGCTTTTAATCAAAATCGGCCAAAGAGTACTAGTACTTTACTGATGTACTTTTTCAGTTTTTTTCGATTTTCTCAAAATTCGCTCTAACGATTTTGATTAAAATTCAAAAATCAATTATTTTTTAGATGCTCTTTCAAATGTATATTCTCGTTTTGCCCTCAAAATTGTTTGAAGCACACTTTACTCTTGTGCTTCATAGGAAAGATAGGATAAATGGTTGCCATGGTAACAAAATATAAATATTTTCCCATACTTATAAATTTTACATCTGAATTCAAATATTCCCTACTGGCGGGAACTAAATACATGTCGACACAAAAAATCTGGTGTGACAAGCACAGTACACAACTTTCGATTACCGAAGGTAAGAGAAAGTTGTGTGCTGTGCGCCAGTCACACCAGATTTTTTTAATGAAATGATTTTGAAATTAAACATCTTTTTTAACTTTCCTATATTGGAGGTCATATGAACCTTAATAATATATTTATTATTGAGAGATACCCCAAACATTTACGGCTTTGAATAATCAATGCTAAATTAAGTGGCGATTTCTTCATCTATGGACAAGTAGTTGGACTATAATTAAGCTCCCTACCAGGAGACTTTGTTATTAAGAAACCACTTCAGTACTAAAAGTTATTATAAAATAATTAGACCTATATACTATTTTCCATCATTATTTTTATTTTTAATAAAATGCTACCACATTCAAAAAAATATTTTTTTTTATTATTTTTTATTTCCTCTTACCTCTATATATATGTTAATATATATAGAGAGAAAGTATTGGATTCATGTCAAAAAATTCGATTACGGTCGAAATACGTTTTGAGGTCCCCTGAGTCTAAAAAAGTGATTTTCACCATATGGCCTGTCTGTGTCTGTGTGTCTGTGTCATAGGCGTAGCCAGAAATTTTCGATGGGGGGGGTTTAGGATTATTTCTCCCCCCCCTCCCCGACTAATAGGGCAGTATAAGGCGTCTAATGAAATATATGACTAGCCACTTACCCCACCTTCGCTTCGCTCCCTGGACCCCCCTCGAGGTGGATCGGGCCCGCCCTTTCTTAATTAAGTGCCGCAATTTTTCAATCACCTCGTATCAGGCATTAAAAAATGCAACTCTCTTAATTTTATGTATATGGGCCTAAAATACGAAGGTGTTCATCTATCTGTTTCTCTTGACCAGAGTCCCATCTCATATCTCTTTAAGAAAAAAATTTTTTTTTATTTGAGGTAAAAGCTTAAATTACGGCATAAAAACTAGACATGGGTCATTACTCGATTTTGCTGTTCCAGGTACCAGCTGATACAGGTACTTGTTCTGACCCGATATTTTTACCTGATACTTTTGTACCCGAAACAAATTTCACCCAGCAACGCTAACTTTACATTAATTCAAGTCAATAACAACGTGTCTAACATTTTTTCAAATGTTTTCTACCCTATTTATTCTTGTGTTGAGAACAAACTCATAATTATTCATTACTAAAGAGTTTTCCAAACAGTGAACTGACATGTCTCCAAATTTAAAATGTCAATTTATATACTGCATTAGAAAAATAATTAACAAATTTCTGTGCCGGCGCGGCGAACGAAATTTAATTTAATTCTATTCATTATGTATTTCAATTCACAGTTACATATATTTTTATTTTTTTAATTAATGTTTTTATATAAAAAAAAAAAAATAGTTTCAAAGTAAAAATCAGATAACTTATTTATTAAAAAAAAAATATATTTTTTTCATTTCTGCTCTCTTTCTTAGAGTGAATAAAAGAGAAATAATGTATAAGTAATAATTAGATTTGTATTTAATTATTATAGGGCCTAGTGAGAAAAGTAGAGTAAAAAATGTAAAAATGATTCGGAATGACGTTCGAAAAGCGCGCCAGAGCTAGCGAAATTGCCCTGTCAGGAGAGAAGAGACGGGGCGGGGCGTCGCGAGTTGAGGGTTGCAAGAGAGAAGGAAAGAGAGAGCAGGCGCAACGAAAACTGTATCGGGTAAGGAACGAAGCTCTAAAGTGAAAAGCAAGTATTTGATCAATGCGCAAGCGCGAGCGAGATATCAGGTTCGAGTGAGAAAGGAATACGCGTCCTGTTCAGGTCCAGTCGAGTATGCCCGAGTTGTTGATACTCAAATAACAGATACAAAAAGTATATGTTATTTGCTCGGTATTCGTTTCTCACTCGAACCTGATATCTCGCTCGCGCTTGCGCATTGATCAAATACTTGCTTTTCACTTTAGAGCTTCGTTCCTTACCCGATACAGTTTTCGTTGCGCCTGCTCTCTCTTTCCTTCTCTCTTGCAACCCTCAACTCGCGACGCCCCGCCCCGTCTCTTCTCTCCTGACAGGGCAATTTCGCTAGCTCTGGCGCGCTTTTCGAACGTCATTCCGAATCATTTTTACATTTTTTACTCTACTTTTCTCACTAGGCCCTATAATAATTAAATACAAATCTAATTATTACTTATACATTATTTCTCTTTTCTTCACTTTAAGAAAGAGAGCAGAAATGAAAAAAAATATATATTTTTTTTTTTAATAAATAAGTTATCTGATTTTTACTTTGGTATTTAAATACCTGATATTTTTTGCTCGTACCCATTATGTGTACCTGTTACTTTTTCCTACCTGATACAAAATATCAGATTGATACAGTATCACCCATGTCTAATAAAAACCCTCAATAGCCTACAAAAAAAATCATTCCCCGGTTATTTACCCCTGGTGCATCGTGCATGCAGGCACGCACCAAACCCAAGTACCGGTATCTGGCGTAATTGCCATTAGCCCGAAAAATAAAAAAAAAAAATAAAATAAATAAATAAATAAATTTATTTATTTATATAATAATTTTTATTATTTTTCATTTGCGAGATTTAATCAATTTTAAGCGGCTTTAATTTTTTATAAAGCATAACAAAAATCAATTCTTTTCAATTGAAAAATTCTGAATTTTCTAGAATTTTTTGCGTTTTATTTAATTTTTTTTTTTTTTTTTTTTTTTGGGTAGAGAAAATTATTATATTTTACTTTCTCTTACCCTATAAATGAAAAAATATAGAGAGAAAAAAGTATTTTGTATTATAGAGCTTAAATATCTAGTCATGGCTTGGGTCCAATGGGGGGGTTTGAACCCCCAAATCCCCCCCCCCGTGGCTACGCCTATGGTCTGTGTCAAAAGCGGATCCAAAGGTGTTTCTCGGGGGAGAGGGGGTAATCTGGTGTGAATCGTTGCACAGCACACTATTTTTTCTTAATTTCGGTAATTTAAAGGCACATTCTGTACTTGTTTGCTAGAATATAAATACAAATCAAATTTTTAAGTATTAATTTTTACTTTCTCTTACCTTTGTATATATGTAATATATATATAGAGAGAAAGTATTGGATTCATGTCAAAAATTCGATGTCGAGATTTTGATGGATCTTCACGTTTTGAGGTCCCCTGAATCCAAAAAAGTGGTTTTCGCGACATGGTCTGTCTGTGTGTGGGTGAGTGGGTGGGTGTGTGGGTGGGTGGGTGTCAAATTTTAAGCATGAAGGAATTGAGCTATGAGGCTGAAATTTTATATTTAAGTTAAACACCCCCGGGACCGGAAAAATAAGCTTTTAATCAAAATCGGCCAAAGAGTACTAGTACTTTACTGATGTACTTTTTCAGTTTTTTTCGATTTTCTCAAAATTCGCTCTAACGATTTTGATTAAAATTCAAAAATCAATTATTTTTTAGATGCTCTTTCAAATGTATATTCTCGTTTTGCCCACAAAATTGTTTGAAGCACACTTTACTCTTGTGCTTCATAGGAAAGATAGGAGAAATGGTTGCCATGGTAACAAAATATAAATATTTTCCCATACTTATAAATTTTACATCTGAATTCAAATATTCCCTACTGCCGGGAACTAAATACATGTCGACACAAAAAATCTGGTGTGACAAGCACAGTGCACAACTTTCGATTACCGAAGGTAAGAGAAAGTTGTGTGCTGTGCGCCAGTCACACCAGATTTTTAAAATTATACATTAAAAATATTTTTTTTTTTCGAAAAAAAAAATATTTTTTTCAAATCTCGGGGGAGGTAATTACCTCCTTTACCCCCCCCCCCCTGTATCCGCCCTTGGTCTGTGTTCACTTTTAAGCATGAAGGAATTGAGCTATGAGGCTGAAAATCACAAAGAATGTCGCATCTTCGTTCAGATGGATTTGTCAAAGATGCAACATTCTTTGTGTTCTCAAGCTAAATTGTACCTGATGAAGATCACAGAATGAGTGGCCGAAATGTAATCTTTACAAATAATTCGAAACAAGTCTTTTATTAATTTTAATCAACTTCAATAGAATCTTGGAAAAATTTATATTGTAAGAGAGAAATCAACAAAAAGAATTTTTATTTTGGCTTAAACAATCACTCTATCCAATAAAAATTGATTGAAATCAATTATCTACCTACCTCCCCTCTTACTAATACTAAAATATAAGGAAAATTTTATTTTTCTTAAAGGAAAAAAATAATGGCCGACAAATATGATCGGAGTGGAAGTAAATTTGATTGTTAAGTCACTTTGCGGTTGGGTGAAACACGAAATTGAAAAAGTAAATGGAATCGGACCCACACTTAATTCATTTTTCTTTCTCCTTCTTCTGTAAATTATCTGACAAGATGTTATTCTTCATCACAAAATGAGAAGACTCTGATTCAATATCTGAAAATAGAATTTAGATTAAAAATCCAATTTTTCTTTTAATCAGATACAATGAAGACGATTTCTTTCTAGTATTAACTGTTGGCTCTAAATGTGTACTACTCTCTACTATGTATTTATGAGAAATTAAAAACACTTAATACTTATTAAGTAAAGATGTGTCGCCATGCATATCATGACAAGATTAAGTATTTGTTCTCTTGCCCATATAAAAAACTTGGGTGAGACAGCACATTTCACACTTTCGAACACCGAAAACAACAGACAGTTATAGCAGATTTTTTTTTTTCAAATTTCTGCTAATCAAAAAGGTTCTGAATTAGAATGTGTAAAAGCAAAACTAGACTATTTATGATCGTAATTTACCCGAGTATATTCATATTAAAAAAAATCTGGTGTGACTGGCGCTCAGCACACAACTTTCTCTTACCTTCGGTAATCGAAAGTTGTGTTCTGTGCTTGTCACACCAGATTTTTTGTGTCGACATGTATTTAGTTCCCGGCAGTAGGGAATATTTGAATTCAGATGTAAAATTTATAAGTATGGGAAAATATTTATATTTTGTTACCATGGCAACCATTTCTCCTATCTTTCCTATGAAGCACAAGAGTAAAGTGTGCTTCAAACAATTTTGAGGGCAAAACGAGAATATACATTTGATAGAGCATCTAAAAAATAATTGATTTTTTGAATTTTAATCAAAATCGTTAGAGCGAATTTTGAGAAAATCGAAAAAAACTGAAAAAGTACATCAGTAAAGTACTAGTACTCTTTGGCCGATTTTGATTAAAAGCTTATTTTTCCGGTCCCGGGGGGTGTTTAACTTAAATATAAAATTTCAGCCTCATAGCTCAATTCCTTCATGCTTAAAATTTGACACACACCCACCCACCCACCCACCCACCCACACACAGACAGACCATGTCGCGAAAACCACTTTTTTGGATTCAGGGGACCTCAAAACGTGAAGATCCATCAAAATCTCGACATCGAATTTTTGACATGAATCCAATACTTTCTCTCTATATATATATTACATATATACATAGGTAAGAGAAAGTAAAAAAGTTTGAATAAATAAACCGAGTAATGATATGGTAATTTTATTATCATAATTTCAGTTTATAATTTCCTCATCATATTCATGGAATTATTGTAGATGTTATAGAACAATTACTGGAACATGGAAAAGTGGAAAAAGTTTTAATTCGAGGTAATTTAAATGAAGGGATGACAAATCACGGTAATTAAGCGGAGATAAAACTTTTATATATAAAAATATTTCTGATCATTTATCTAGCAACAGAAAAAAGTGTTATTTTGCTTATCAGTATTAGACGGTGAAAATATCTTTCCTAGAGATATCCTTTTTTTGGCATTGATTAGAGACCGGCAAATTATGCCCGAAAGAAGCCAAACAGAATTTTGTTTAAGGTTAAAAAAGTAAAAATTCGATAAAGAAATATTCGACATATAACGATTGAATCATATATATATTATATTATTAGTATCAATATTCCTAATAATCCATTTTTTTCTTGCTCTTTTTATCCTTGGTTGCTTGTGTTTCATAGGACATTATCAGCCATTACTAGGGCTCGGATTTCGCCCTATTTGCCTTTTTTTAGTTTATGGCTTAAAATTTAGGCCAATATGATATGTATACGTTTCATGAAATTCTGAATAAAATAAGAGGCATTTGTTAGTGCCTATAATGCCTATTTTGGCCGATTCTGGGTTTTAGTGCCTATTTCATCTATAAATGCCTTTTTTAGTGCCTATTTTAAGTTCAAATAGCCAATTTCAATTTTTTTACGAGCTATACATAGCCTAAATTTAAAATTTTTTTGAATTATCAAGAAAATATTTCAAGGGGGGGGGGGGGGGGGTAAATGGGGTAATTACCCCCCCCCTCCCGAGATTTAAAAAAAAAAAAAATTTATTTTTAATGTAAATTTTTAAAAATTAAGAAAAAAATTGTGTGCTGTGCGACCACTCACACCAGATTACCAAAAATAAGACATCAATTTTTTAACTTTTTTTATATTATTTCTTAAATAATGCCTTTTAAGTGCCTTTTTAAGAGCCTATTTTTACAATAAATGCCTTTTTAAGTGCCTATTTTAATAATTTTTAGTGCTTAGTTGCCTGCCTATTTTAAAGATTTTTAGTGCCTATAAATCCGAGCCCTAGCCATTACCATTAAGTCTTTGCTAATTTCCTGAATTTCAACTCCTTATATTTTTGTATTCAGGAATGAGCAGTTATCACTTATAACAGGTGGGGGTCATTTGTTTAATCAATGTAACATTCATAATGTTTTTTTTTTTACAAATAAAGTTTTGTTAAAAAATTTTTTGGCTTGTAATTAAACCTCTTGGATTCATTCAACTTAAACAAAAATCAACAATCTTTTTCTTAAAAAAAAATCTGGTGTGACTGTCGCACAGCACACAACTTTCTCTTACCTTCGGTAATCGAAAGTTGTGTTCTGTGCTTGTCACACCAGATTTTTCGTGTCGACATATATTTAGTTTCCGCCGATATATTAAAATTCAAGATGTAAAATTTATAAGTATGGGAAAATATTTATATTTTGTTACCATGGCAACCATTTCTCCTATCTTTTCTATGAAGCACAAGAGTAAAGTGTGCTTCAAACAATTTTGAGGGCAAAACGAGAATATACATTTGAAAGAGCATCTAAAAAATAATTGATTTTTGAATTTTAATCAAAATCGTTAGAGCGAATTTTGAGAAAATTGAAAAAAAACTGAAAAAAGTACATCAGTAAAGTACTAGTACCCTTTGGCCGATTTTGATTAAAAGCTTATTTTTCCGGTCCCGGGGGGCTGCCTAACTTAAATATAAAATTTCAACTTCCTAGCTCAATTCCTTCATGCTTAAAATTGAACACACACACACACACACAGACACACAGACAGACAGACAGACCATGTCGCGAAAATCACTTTTTTGGATTCAGGGGACCTCAAAACGTAAAGATCCATCAAAATCTCGACATCGAATTTTTGACATGAAACCAATACTTTCTCTCTATATATATATTACATATATACATAGGTAAGAGAAAGTAAAAATAATAATAATGTATTTCCCAAACAAACTCAACACATGCTAAAATAGATTCAAGCTGTAATTAATAAAACAGACTTGCCTGTTATTTGTTTTCTCTTAAGTCTAAAACGAGACAAGATAAACATGTTACAGCTATTATGGATCTCGAAACTTATTTTTGGGGAGTCTGATCTTGTTTGTTATCAATAATAAATAATTTAAAAAAAAAATTAGCATCAACAGGAACTCCCAAAAAGACCATCCATCCGCGTGTGGGAGAAGGATAGAATTTTGAAAAACTATAGAATTGGATAGAAAATTCTCCAGTCTATAATCTACTTGAGAAATTTACGAGTTTAAATTTTGAAACATGGCCGAGTATTGGAGTTATACACCAAGCCCCCCCCTCCACTCCATCCCGAAATGCGAAAATAATAAATGAATACAAATATAAATTAAAAGCTGATAGAAATTATAAAAAATCAATATTAGAAATTAGGAATATTTGATGAATCAACTTATTGTATTTTTAAAATTCTTTTCAGGCTTAAGATTGATTCATCAAAAATTTTCTAGTTTATTATCTAAATAGTTCTATTGATTCTTTTATCCAGATTAAACATGGTTCGAACTGTTTAAATCTTCGTATTGAAGAGAGATAGATGCCTCGAATTATACTTTTTTAATTTAGACTTTCCAAGTTTTCAAAAAAAAAATCTGGTGTGACTGGCGCACAGCACACAACTTTCTCTTACCTTCGGTAATCGAAAGTTGTGTTCTGTGCTTGTCACACCAGATTTTTGTGTCGACATATATTTAGTTCCCGACAGTACGGAACATATGAATTCAGATGTAAAATTTATAAGTATGGGAAAATATTTATATTTTGTTACCATGGCAACCATTTCTCCTATCTTCCCTATGAAATACAAGAGTAAAGTGGTCTTCAGAAGATTTCAATCGCAAAATGAGAATATACATTTGAAAGAGCATCTAAAAAAATAATTGATTTTTGAATTTTAATCAAAATCGTTAGAGCGAATTTTGAGAAAATCGAAAAAAACTGAAAAAGTACATCAGTAAAGTACTAGTACTCTTTGGCCAATTTTGATTAAAAGCTTATTTTTCCGGTCCCGGGAGGTATTTAACTTAAATATAAAATTTCATCCTCCTAGCTCAATTCCTTCATGCTTAAAATTGAACACACACACACAGACACCCACCCACCCACCCACCCACCCACAGACAGACCATGTCGCGAAAACCACTTTTTTGGATTCAGGGGACCTCAAAACGTGAAGATCCATCAAAATCTCGACATCGAATTTTGACATGAATCCAATACTTTCTCTCTATAATATTACATATAACATAGGTAAGAGAAAGTAAAAAAATTTCTTCCTGGAGATAGGCTTGAAAAAGGGCGTGAATTTTTTTTTAACTGCTTTTAAAAAATCTATTTATTTATTTATTTATTTATTTTTTAACTTTTTTCGGCTACTGAGGCCATTTAGGTGTTGATTTGAAAAAAATTGATGAGATTGGTCGCACAGCACACAACTTTCTCTTACCTTCGGTAATTGAAACATATATTTAATTTCCGCCGATATATTAAAGTTTTTATTTTTTATTTTTATTAGTCTTTTTCGACATCTATGGCCATTTAGACCCCGTCCCTATTTATTTAAAATGATTGGTAGCCAATTCAATTTAAATAAATTTTTAACATGAAACCAATACTTTCTCTATCTTTAACATATATAGGTAAGAGAAAGTAAAAACTATTAGCAATGAATGAATGTTCTATGGGTTATATCATCATTTAAATTATTTTTTTCCTTTTAAAGAAATTGAAAACAATATTCTAATAATATCCCGCTTTTAATTCAAATATAACCAAAAATTTAGCATTTCCATATACAGTAGAGACTTGCTAATTCGGCCTAAACGGGACCGGCCCTATGCCGGATTCTGAAAATGCCGGATTACTCGAATATAATACAAAATTTAATCTTAAAAATCTGAAATGACCCCTCGTTTTTTTAATTACCCCTTTTTTCCGGCAATATCCCGAAGAAGTTACTTTTCAACATGCCGGATTAGCTAATATGCTGGAGTATCTAAGTCCGGATTAGCAAGACTCTACTGTACCTAGTCATTTTTTTCTAAAAATAATTTTGTATAGGTAGAATGTGGTTTCAATATTTTCTTTTTTTTTTTAACGAGTTTTAAATATAACTTTCTGTTTTGATGAATCGAACAAAAAAAAAAAAATGATCACTAATTCTCTTGATCAAGTCTAAAGGTGAAAGGGCTATGCCAGGATGAGTTCAAGATGGCATTATATAAACAAGCTTTTGGAGGCATTATATCAGAAAAGAAGATCAGTGGTCTTGAAACAGGATGTTAAAAATTATAACTAGCAAAGGAATTGAGTTAAAAAGTTTAATTAAAATTTTTTACTTTAATTATCAATTTCTGTAAACTCCCACAAAACTAATAAAAAGGTATTAAAGTCACATAAATAATTTTATAAATCTCTGAAGGTCAGAGTTTCGATTCCCGTCATAAGCGATATAGTTTATTTATATTATATTGGCCTCTAAACATAAACCGAGTCCTCAAATGTTAACGCTTTAAAAACCCTCGTCTTGAATTAATAACAAAATAATGATCAAAATAGTTCACTCATAATTCATAGGCTTGATTTTAAAACCAATAAACAACTAGCACAAATTGTTTCTTTCATTCGAAAGGTAATCATTTTAAGAGAAATCTTTAAAATGCTAATAATGAGATTGTTAGTAACAAATTAATAGAGCATATAATCAAAATAAATAAAATTTTGATTGAAATGTCTCTATAATAATAAATGTCTATGTAATAATAGGCTTATACACTTAAATAAAAAATTTTAAACTTTCATATTCATAACCGTTTAATAATATTATTACTTAATATTAACTTTAATTGAGTCCTCGGGCTTGGTGTAGTTAGTAAAGCGCCTGCTTTCTATACCCCCCCCCCCGAATAAAATTTCTTATACAAAATTCATATCATTTTACCTTTTTATTAAGTAAATTTTCCCTCGTGACTCAAATAATCACTCCATTTTTCCCTGTTGTGAAAATCATTCAACTTTTTTTTTTTTTATTTCAAAAAATTTATGTCACACTTAGAGAAACCCCCCGGTCCCCATGTTACAATTAGTAACGTTTTGGCTAGACCCTCCCCCTAACGCGTTACGTAATATGTGGACGACCCCTTATGTTACACCCAGTAGTATAAACAATGTTCACTTTTGATCTCAGCCATGTTAAAAAATAATCACTTAAACCAAGCTTAACTCTCTTTCTACTATTGAGTCAAAAATTCAATGACGAGATTTTAATGAAAATACACATTTTGAGGCTCTTTAAAATGTATATTCTCATTTTGCTCTCAAAATTGTGTTAAGACCGCTTTACTGTAGAAAAGATAGAGAACAAAATATTAATATTTTTCTGTTTTTAATTAATTTACATATTGGATTCTAATGTAGGCCTACCGTATTAGCGGAATGTAAATACAATAAATCTCTACGCAAAAAAATCTGGTGTTATAAGCACAGAATTTTCACTTTCAATCGTCGATGATTTGGAGGATAATTCAAGGACCAAATTTGTTAAATAAATAAAAAAATGTTTGACTCCTTCCCTCCAAAAAATAAAAATGTACGAATTCAAGTGTCCTCTGAAGCAAAATAAATAACAATTAATAAACAGTCTGCCTTTAAATAGTCTTACTTGATCCCAAACACTATTCAGCATGTCATAAAAATATAACATTTATTTTTAAATATATTAATTTTCATAAATTTTTTAATACTTTAATCCCAAGTCTTAAGATTACGAATAGTTGAGAAATAATTCTCTAGAAACATCTATTTTATCTTAAAAGCCTGTTTGTATAGGCCTATATACTGTAATATGAGGAAAAGAAACGAATGCCTTTTTGAGCAAACGGGGTGTATGCTTTTTAAGAGGCGAATCTCTCTTTCCGATTCATGATGAAGATATATTAGACCTATTTCCCTTTCTTTCTAGCCCTTGATCTAAGCTTTCGTTGAGTGAAATCCGCAAGTTTCTCTCTTATATCAATCTCGAGCTCTTGAAATAAATAAGGACGATGATATCGTCGATGACGACAAGAGAGATGGGATAATTATTTATTTTTTAATACATTACAAAGATTGTGCTAAAATCATTCTCTGTTATTTAGTAGTTAATTTTTAACCGGTTGGTAATCTAAAGAAGCGGTCAGCAACCAGTGGTCCATGATGTAATTTTAATGACCACCGAAGAAATTCAGAGATTTAAATTTTAATGTTTATTTAAGCTGAATTATTAATAGGTCTACTGGATATGTAAAATAAAAGAAGAAAATTATATTGCGAATTAATTTTTTACTGCTGTCTTGCAAAACATCTACCTCTAAGGCGTTAAACCCCTTACTCAGACAGAGACATTGATAAAATAAAATAAAAATGGCGAATTCTGTGTTACCATCCAATAAATTAATAATAATAATATTAATAAATCGAATTAAAATTGTTAGGAAAAAATTAAAAGATATAATAATTTATGTATAGCATAATTAATGCTCATATGAGACATGATTCATACTATCAATATTAATATTTAATGTTGTGAAGATATTGGCATTATATAAGATGAAAAAAAAAAATTGAAATCTTTCTTGTTAAAATAAATAATTTAATTTTGCCTTTTATTATTGCATCTTGGCGACGTTTAGGCAGCAACTGCATGCCTTCATCATTGATTATTCAAAGACTTGTCATAAATAATAAAAATTAGCGCAATTCACACCAGATATGTCTATGTAAATGACCGAAGTTCTCGGCATCTCCTGGTAGAGAATTGATAAATGGAAAGATGTCACATGCCTGCCGAGAACTCATTTGTTGTCAGTTTATATATACATACCTGTTGGAATGCCGCTAATTTTTATTTATGACATATCTTTGAATAATAAATCGTAACTGATGAAGTCTTACAGTTGTGGCAGAAGCGTCTCTTAGTTGCGATAATAAAAAGTAATTTATTTAGCTTAACAAGAAGAATTCCTAATCATTTTTTTATTAATTCATACCCTTTAAAATTATTTTCGTGTTAGTGGTTCACTAACTTCTAAATTACGAATTTAGTGGTCCACAACAAGCTTATCTAAAAGTTTGCAGAACGCTGATTGAAAACAAGTAATTATATTTCATCCTAACAAAATTTGCTTACAAAAATTAGTTATCATCAAAAATTATAATTTTAAACAATATTTGATTATTTATTTTGTTAATGTACACATCATTAATCATGAAAATTGCCACTTCTAAAGATATTGATGTATCAATATTGAAATAACATTTGGTTTTTGTATTAAAATTGGGAGAAATTACTAAAATTTATTATTAATTTCTAGTTGACTAGGCCTACTTGTATAATTTTCAAAAATGGATTACTACGTACTTAAAATAGGAATAGGAATTGAAATAACATTAAATGTTTATTCTATTTTTATTCCAAGGATAAAGAGACGTCTGAAAGTTTTGTGACTTCGAAATCAATTGACTGAGTTCTTCACTAAAAATAGAAGGAAGAAAAGAAAAATCAACTCAAAATATGATTATGAATTTTTCAAGAAATGAATAAAAAACTTTCAAAGTATAAAAGATTGAAATTTGAAAAGATAAAACTTATAGGAATTAAAAGTTGAAAGTTGATTTCGCTTTTTAATTTAATACTAATTCATTTTTCTAGTTCAAGGAGATTCCATATCTCCATTCTAAGGTCACAGGTCTGAAATAATATCTATAGCTATTTATTCAAGGAAACTTTCTCGAAGAGGAGTGTCAACATTTTTGCAGGTTTACAAAGTTCTATTCATTTTAAGACATGATCTCAAATACATATCATCAAAAGTAGTATGAGATATCGAAACAGTCCACAACGAATGCAGCTCACCTTGGCAAGGCCTTTCAGAGATTGTGCGGGTTGGAAAAGACAGGCACCCACACAGAAAGGCCGGGGACAAGAGGAAAAAAAACGACAGAAGGTGACATGGTCAGGTCTCAGAAGAATAACACTGGTCAGGAAAATAAACAAACAAGGACGGAATTTTATGGCCCCGATCAAATTAAAATTAATGATACAACCCGAACTGAAGATGGTAAATAAGAAAGATACAAAGTGGAAAACTCATAAAATATGATCATGAATTATTTTTTTTGTTCTAATCAGTTTTAATTAAGAAATAAAGTCTATAAACAAAAATTGAATATAAAAACGATTTAGGAAATTTTTCAAGGGGACTAGTTAAAATATAATTTCTATAAAAAATATTATTATCTCATCAATCGTTAATTATTTGAATATTTATTACTTGTCTGAGAAGGAGGAATTTGATTTATAAAAATTTTCAATTGCGTAATATTGCTAATTTAAATAATGTAATGATAGGCAGGGAGAATATTTTTTTTTTTGTTGGCTGAATAATTAAAATTTTTTATTATTATTTCATATTGATTTATTATACAAGAGGATTCATTTAAAATTTGGAAAAAATTAAATTTATAAATTGGAATAGAAGACTATATAAAAGAAAATAAATTTGGAATTGGAAGAAATTTGGCTGGGGGCCATGGGACCAGCCGGGGGGTCTGGAGGCCCCAAATTGACTCACAATTGTCAGTTTTTCTTGGGTCGGGGAGCCTTCTGGGGGGCCGGGACCCCCTAGTTACGCCATGTATACGAAGGCCCTACAAATAGTGTGAAATGAAATAATAATAATAAAAAATACCATAAATAAATAGAATATTTTAATATTCAATAAGTAAGGTGATTGTGAATAAAAACATTTCTATACTGTACATGTTTAATTTCAACTATCATTTGAAGAGATTAATAAATGATGAAAGGCAACATGAAAAATAGACAAGATAAAAAAAAGTTGAATTAAAAAGATAATGCCTTTATTAAATATTATCAGAAACTATTGTCAGATAACCCTTGATAAAAAGTTTCACTAGAAATATTAACTACAATTAGATAAAGTATTCACTTAGATAAGTATACAGGCACATGAAATTATGATATTGATGGATTATATTAAAAAAAAAAATCAACAAATATCTCAAAGAGCGCTTCTTAAACTTTTTCTGCACGCGATCAGCTTTTCATCAAAGAACATTTTTGATGGCATCTAGAGTATACTAAGCTATTACTATATAGTAAGCAATGACACTCCTTTTCGTAACCCAAAAATTAGTAACGTGACCTTTCTATAAAATAATCTAGAATCGTTAAAATGAGAAAAATTTGAGAAACGTCGATCTTGGATTTCAAAAAGAAGAAGAACAAAATTAGTAAAACGTAATATTATTTAGTGAAGAGCCCAGGATTTTGTTAAAAGGAAGGAAATTATGATCTAGTTACGTTTTCAAATTAGTATTAATAAAGAAAGTATAATATTGTTTTTTTCCTGCCTTCACGGATCCCCTTGGGGCAATATATTCTTCGGTAAAAAAATAATAATACTTTTGGACATTGTTCTTTCAAATAGAAATTTTCCTACAATAATAAATTTTTACTTTCTTGAATACGAAGTAGTAAAAAGTATTGTAAAAAAAATTCTACCTCGGTATTTTCAGGATTGTTGACGTTATAGGCCTCTCTGAGTAAAAAAAAAAAAAACATTTTTGGAATGATATCTGTCGGTGTCTAAATAAGTGTGGCCACAATTACTAAAAAAACGCAAGTAACCAGATGAAATTTAGTTTATGCCTCTTATACTTAAATTGTATATTATATATAGTATTTTTAGAGTAAATACGTCAACCGGAAATAGTTCTTTACCTAATAAGTTATTTTAAAAATTTATACATTTCCAATTTTTTTTTTTTTTTTTACTTCTCACATTCACAGTCTTTTCGGCAATTCAGGCCATTTAAGACTTTGACGATAACCGTTATTTATGAATTTGTCTATATTATTTAAGCCATTTGGCATCCAAATGGCTTAAATAAAATCATCGGACTGCCTGGGGTCCGAACCCGCGACGTTTGGTATACGAGGTTAGCACGCTAACCTCTACGCCAAGCTCCGAGGGCTTCATGTTTTTAAGGTAATCAAATTAAGAAAATGAAAAAATTGTCAGGAAGGGTCTTTTTCTTCGTTGATTATGTCAAAAATGTAAAAGAATAAAAACTTTTTAAAATAGAATTATTTTTGAAAAAACATTATTAGGTAAAGTACTACTTCAAGTTGAGGTATTTACTCTAAAAATTGATACAAATCTACAATTTGAGTGTAATCACGTATTTGTAGAGTGCACAAGAAAGCCTAGGAGAAGTCATTCAAGAATTTTTTGTTTTTACGAATATAATAAATTTAAGATCGTTGCGATGCAGGATATAAAATAGTTATGTGAAATATAATACTCATTAATTAGAAAATATGGAGACAATATAAACAGGATGTATGTCCTACAATGCAAGATCTAGTATACTAGACCATCAAAATAAATAATTTACTATAAATGACCTCAATTATTTAATTTGAAACAAACTTGCAAATTAGAAGGAAACGTTGCGATGCGAGTTATATTATTAAAATTGACAGCGAGTTCCGATCTCATTTAAACAAAATTTTCACTAAATATGACATAATTTCATAAATGAGAGAAAGAAAAAAATAAAATAAATCTGATTTATTATTATTATTATTTTAATAAATGATAAAGTGCAATCATTGGAATGACATACATATCTTTAATTGAAAAAATGACAATTTTAATTATGAAAACGAGTTGACTGAAAAATTGCGGCACTTGATTAAGAAAAGGCGAGTGTCAGAGGCAGGTGGCTTGCTCAGGGGCCCACATGATGTGGGTACGTGGATGCCGACCACGAGCTCCCCGAGCTGGGACTGGCAGTCTTATTCTTTACATGTCTGTCCCTTCCTTCTATATTTTGAACATGTGACGGGCAGCCTGTTCTATTTCTTCCGGTCGCAAAAAACCCATTCCGCCAACCCCTTTACAACCGACCCTGCACCGCAGGAATAATAAAAACAAAGAAAAAAGAAGAATGATGAAAATAATATATCTCTGATAAAATGAATAAATTAAAGTTACAAAAAAATTTGATCATATTAGAATACTAATCAATTTCCATCTGATAATTATATTTTAAATGGATCAATAAGATTAAAAAAAAGATACTTGGTCATCATTAGAAGCAAAGTAATATCTTAAGTCTGCGGAAAAGGTTGATATAGCAGGTATTATCGCAATTGATCACAAAAAGGAATAAGTCACGTTTTGGGATTAAGTTAAATTCTGAATAAGAAAATAATCAAGACGAGATAAGTAAAAAAAAAAAATGTTTAATTATAAATTATACAATAATTTAAAATGATAAAGAGATTTTCAAATCCCGCGAATTTTAATTTTTTGAATTAAATTCAACTCCAGGACGTCCAAATTTTATCCCCTCCGTCTTTATTATTCTAATGATTTTCAAAACTATGGGTATAATGGATTTACACCTGCAGGGTTTGAATTCAGTACTATTATACAACTCTGAAAGAAAAATTATTATTATTATTTTTACCTCCCATTCACTTTGATTACGGTTAGTAAAAAAATCACTCTTTGGGATGAGGACAATTCTTATAGTCTTCGTAATAAAAATCAAAAAAAAAAAAAAGATCAAAGAGAAAAGATGTGAATAGGACGGATGACATTTGATGAAAGATGCAGAGAAAAACTAAGCTGTGAGTTTTAATGTTTATTTTGAAAATATTACAATAATTTAGACAAAAATAGCGAGTGGACTATCTATGTGTAATAAATTTTTATATAAACTTCAAAAACGTTGGATATATTTGTCACAAAGAATGTTACATCTGTGACAATCACATCCGGAGTGAGATTGTGATCTTAAATTGAATTGTACCTGAGGAAGACCAGAGAATGAGTAACCGAAACAATTTTCATGGAATAAAGTGGAGGTCCTGGTTCAACTCCAGGGGGTGCAATTTTGCCCAATCTTAAGCACAAACATATTTCGCAAACTTGATATCTTAAACGATATATTGACTGGCTAATGAACAGTCTATTTGAGCATTGATTGAAAAAATTCCATCCTTTTCAAACAAGGCTCTAACTAGTTAGGCCTAATAATATTTGACGTCTACGCAACTGTCTTTTTAAACTCATTCTATATCAGAAACACAAACTCGCTTTATTATAGTACAATGTGACTGCCAATGAAGACTAGTGAAAAATCAAATAAATCGTACAATCGTACAGGTTCCCAGGAAAATAGTATCACCGATTATCGTTGAACGATAGTCGCACTGAGGAAAACGCGCCTTTAAACCGAAACAAATATTTTATGAATGAAAACAACTGTGAAAGTCAAGGAAAGCAAAATAAGGAAGATCATGAAAATAGTTGGTATTAATTTAAGCGACAAAAACAAAATTTATTTTAAGAATTTTTACTAATTACCTCTGGGTGGCATAGTTCTTTCTGCTGAGGGACAGGGGTTCGCATCTCCTCTCATGCGACAAAAATTTATTTCAATTGAATTGACTACCAATAAATTGAATTAAATAGAGATGGTGTCAAATTACTAACTTTTTACGTCTTTTTTCGGTATCTGACGCCAACATCAACACACCGTCCTTAATTTCCTAAATGGTAGACAAAATAATTTAGAAACATTTCATCGCTTGGGATGGAAAGTGAAACTGTGACCACCAAGAACAGGGGAGAGTACTCTACCTGTGCAGGGGCGTATTTAAGGGGGGCCGAGGGCCCGCCCCCCGAAATTTCCCAAACACATATACATATATAGGGATATACAGACATCAGCACAACAAATTTTTCCGCAGGATGGACAACTTTGGTTCCGCAATAGAAAAAATGTTCCTCAAAAAATTTCGTGTGAAAAAAGTATAGTTTCTTAAAAAAAAATTTTCCTCAGAAAAATTTTTGAGTTTGCCCCCCCCGAAAAAAATTTCTATATACGCCCCTGTACCTGTGCTACGATCCAAGGGTTATTAATTAACAATTTAAATTTATTTCGGTTAGATATTAGAATATTGAATAGCCAACAAAATAACTTAAGATTTTGTGCGATTTTTTTCTCGTGGCCTAAGGATGAGTTTTTTAGTTTTTATATTAAAAGATTATATTAGGCATTTTTATATTTGATTTACACTGATTAGCATTGCATTCCAATATGTTTGTCTAGATCCGTTTAAATGAGAGCAATCCTAGTGAGTGGATTCTTATTTGATTGAAGGTCAGGGATATTAATAATTATAATAATGTTGCATAAGTGTCTCTCTGTTTATACAATAAATATATTTGAATGCTTTTGATAATATCTCCCTCAATTTCAAAATTTCAAAATTCCCCATTTGTTGTCGATCAATAAAAATAATAATATGTAGTCACGAACACAAAAATGTTTTAAGAAAAATAGTATTGATAAAGCATATAATAAACATTAAAAGAGTTTATTTTCATGTCATTTATATGATCAATTGTGGCAAGTGGATTTCACATCCTTTCAACTTCATACAATTAGCCAATTCGATTGAAAAGAAAGAGTTCTTATTTTTTTTAATCAGTACTTTGGAGTTCAGAACCAGTAGCTGATTCTGGATGTCCAAAACTGGTGAAATAACGGTATATTGAAAAGGTGTTGTTTGTAGTTCAGAACGAGATTTTTTTTAGTCAAGTTTGAACACAATAAAAGAGGAGAATGAAAGAGACGGACGGCTGTCGGGTGCGGCAATGGCGATGTCGAAACCACCGGGTTCGAATACCAGGCAAGGCCGTTTACAGAGCTATTATATATATATTTATATAAAGACACATAGCTCCTGAGTAATAGAGAAAACTTTCAGAATATGGTATTTAGTGGCACACCTTTGATGAAATATTTTAATTCAAGAAGAATGGAGTTTTATGTTAACGAGTTAACTTGCGAAATATGTCCTTTTAGAAAACCCTCCGGACTTATTTTGTCAAGAAGAGTCAGCCAGATAGTAGACTTGGCATTGATTTAAAATAGACCTAAGTTTTACCTTTAGCTCCGGAAAAAAATTTTGATACATATTAAGGAACCAAAAAAATTGTGAACCTCTGGTTTAAAGAATATAAAGTATTGCAGAAAAATATTCACATTCGCGAAAAAAGTAAAATATAATATGAATAATCTCTCTAACATCTCATAAAATGAAAATTAAGCGATAAGGCCTTGAAATTAAATTATTAAAATAATAATAATTTAATATAGAAAAAAAATCCCTGTAGAAGGAATTGAAATGAACATTTAACCTTCATTGGAACAAGCGAAATCTTTACCACTAGCAAAGTCTGATAGCTTTATTACAATTAGAATTCTATCTCTGGAGAGCAAATTCAGAGCTAATTGAATAGTAAGAAATGGGGATCTGCTCTCCTTCGCCGCCTTCCTGGAAAATTAGTGTGTGATCAAAAGCTTCGTGTCACGTGCCAGGGGGATACCTAACTTAAATATAAAATTTCAACTTCCTAGGTCTTTTCTTTCTTGAAATATTTTGTTCACAGACACCCAGACCATGGTGCTATAAGTGATGTGAGGAAAGCGGGCTGTACAGCTAGTGTTTATAAAAGATTAATTTTTTAATGATATTATAATTGTTTATTTATTTAATAAATTAAAATTTACTTTATTATAGGCCTAATACGTATTTATTGGTTGTAATGATTTAAAACAATTTTTGCCACACGTGATGCAATATAAAATTTTTATGAAACTTTTCCTAAATAATTTTTTAGTGAGAAAATAAAATAGAAGAAATTTTACGGGAAAGTTTATAGTTTCGTAAAATATATATAAAAGAAATCATTGAGTAGTCCCTAAAAATATCGCTGGAAACTAATAGAACAAGAAGACGAGGTCATTCCTCTTTAAATTTGTTGAGCCTTTAGAAAAATCTGCATACAAGTTCTTTTTTTTTTCAAGAGAATGAAGAAAAGGCATAAAAAAAGCGATAACTAATAAACACATGTCTTGTATGTCGAAAAAAGACAAACCGTTTTCATGTTGTTTTTTTGTTTTTTTACTGTCGGAAGGATGTCAAATTTAAGAAAAATATTACCCAAAATATAAAAAATCGAAGAATCAAGGATTTGGCATAAACAGGATTTGTAAAAAGATGCATTTTGTCAAGTTATTTCAACGAAATTGATTGAATATCAACTTATATTGAGTTAGCTATCGTATCTTTTCCTAATTTTTCTTCATATAAAAGTTTATTTCAAAAACTTGCTGCAGGCCCCAAGGAGGAGGGTGCAGTGGAGGGCACCCCCCCCACAAGGGCTCTGATTTTTATAAAATTCTATATTATTCTAAATAAAATATTTCCAAATATATCTACGAGTAGATATAAACTCTACAATAAAAAAAAGTGTTCCCCCCCCTCCCCCAAGAAAAAAAGCTTAAATAAAACCACAATATTACATATAGTGCAATATCCTGTGAGTGCTAAAGTTAAAGCCCACACAAGAGTTTCCATATGTGATTAATTCACAGTTTTAACAGATTGACATATTTTGGTAAATTTTCTCGTTGAAATAGTTCCATTAAAAAATTTTTCTATCTAAAAATTATATTTTTTATGAAATGAGATGGTGTTTTGTAAAATGAAGAGTATTCTTTTTATATTAATGTTTTTTTTGATACGAACTATGCACTTTTATAAAAGTTTTTTTATATCATGTTTTTTGTAAGATATATTGTAAAAGTGGGGGCTGAATGACCGAGGTCAAAGGCCGGAAAATAAAGAGAGAAAAAAAAATGAAGAGTAAGACAGTGGCGTATTCATGGGCGTATCTAGGGTATTTGCCTAGGGGGGGGGCATGGGACCAGCCATCCTCCGGGGAGCCTGGAATGCCCCATATTGACTCATTTTTTTTAGGGCAGGGAGCCTTCTGGGGGGGGGGGGCTAGTTACGCCCATGGGCCTATTTATGAGCTCTTAAATAGAATTCTAATCAAACTTAAGTTTGATTGTTATTATAATTATAATAATCAAAGAGAAGAGGATAATTTTTCTCAATTTTAACTTTGATTACTCACTATGTTTTGAAAAATTAAATGAATATTAATTTGTTATCTGCATTTGAGAGATTTCTGGGTCATATACATCTAGAAAAGAGCATTTAAGCTTGAAATTGTGGGTTTTTGAAACATAAAAGACCTATTAAGTAAAAAATAATTTGTTTTTAAAGAGACAGAAATCAGCTGGTTGTATCTCCTACAATTAATTAAGAATTTTTTTTATGAATCCCATGTCGTTATTATTTTTATTAAGAAAGAAAATGATAAAATCAAAGTGGAAGACACTCACCGACTTGAAGTCTCCATGAAATTACCGCCGTCGAGGAGTCGTAGTTTGGCGAACAGAACAGCGTTGACAAAAGGAACGGCTGTCAGGTCTTCTAACATAATCTCCACTTGGAATTTGTACTTTTTTTTCTTCATCATGAATGCCATGTTTTGTTTACAACACTTAACACTGAGAGACTCCAAATAGTACAGTTATATTTATTTATTAAATAAAACAATCAACTAAGGAATAAGAGGTAATTTCGTAGTCATTTTAACAAATTATATTATTTAATCACTTGTAAAATGTATTAAATAGGATCTAAAGAAATTGATTGACAGTTAAATAAGTATTTCATTTTAAATAATAACATTATTTTCGTAGAAATAAAAAACAGGTTAGATAGAGGCAGTCAAATAAAGAGATTATTATGCAAGAAAGAATCACTTGAGGAGAAATAAAGCAAGTAGATTACACAAATACGACGATAAAGGAATTGCATCAACCCATTTTCATTTCACTTTCACTGTTGTTCATTGAATATACTTTAATAATGACTGACAAACAACGAATAACTGCTGGATATGACTGTCTAGACATTGCTCGACTCACAACATCTGCGAGTTCACAAAGAGGGCGTCCCAAGCGTTTGCTTAAGGCGGCGACCAATCAACTCGCGCCTGTCCACAAGCTTTCAAAGTATGGCGCTAGATGGCTGGACAAGGTGGAAAGACTAAAATTGCGGAAATTTAAAATTTTTGAAAAAGATTATAGCCTAGTTTGGAAAACTATTAATCGGGGGCTTTTATGTTTGAAAAAGTACGTCGCAATAAAAGGTAATAAAATAAAAATATATTTTAATACAGTATATAAGCAATTTTACTTTCTCTTACCTATAAAATATTTTACTGATGTAATTTTTCAGTTTTTTTTTTGATTTTATCAAAATGCGCTCCAACAATTTTTATTAATATTCAAAAATCAATTATTTTTTAGATGCTCTTTAAAATGTATATTCTCATTTTGCCATTGAAATCTTCTGAAGACCACTTTACACTTGTACTTCATAGAAAAGATAGGAGAAATGCATGGGCATAACCAGGGACGAATTTCAATCAGGGGGGCAAAAATTTTTTTAGAAAATTAAAATAATTTAATATGTTCAAATAGTATAAAACAAAAACAAATCTTCTATAAACTTTAAAAATTTTAAATAAAATCACAATTTTAATAAAATTAAAATTTTAAAAATTTGGTATAGTGATTTTTCAAAATTTTTGAAAAATTTAAAAATGAATTTCTTACTCTTTTAATTTTTTTAATTTAGAAGATTTTATTTTTCAAAAGTAAAAATATATCATTTTTAAAATAAATGAAATAAAGAAGAAATTTTGCCCCCCTCTGTCCCCCCTATAGGAGCCAGGGGGGCATGTACCCTTGCCCCCCCCAGTTCCCGCCATGGGCATAACTAGAGAATTTGGCTGGGGAGGGCCATGGGACCAGCTATCCTCCGGTGGCTCTGGAAAGCTCCATATTTTCTCAATTTTTCTTGGGGCAAGGAGCTTTCTGGGGGGGGGGAGCCCCCTAGTTACGCCCATGGAGTAATGGTTGCCTTTTAACATAATATAAATATTTTCCCATACTTATAAATTTTACATTTTGAAATTCGAATGTATCTTACTGTCGGAAACTGAATAGACTATATGTCCACACAAAAAATCTGGTGTGACAAGCACAGAACACAACTTTCTCTTGCCGAAGGGTAAGAGAAAGTTGTGTGCTGAGCGACCACCTCTTAGAGATACTCATATTTTTTTATTCTTTTAAACATGGGCCTTCATTTAGTGCTGAGGCTTATATATTTCTTAATATTAGCTAGATATATAATTATATTTATATTAATTATCTGAAACGGGTTGTCTGGAAAATTACTGGCCTTAAGGGGGTCTGTCGCAGACGGGCCCGGGCTAGTTGGTAACGATCCAGGAGGGCGAAGCCCCCGGACTTGATTTAAAATGCGATGCCGCTAGTTTTTCTAATAAATCTAATTTATTATAAATGTTTTAAGAGCGTCCACTGTCAAAAAAGGAAATAGCTTACCTTGCCCAAAATCTCTTCTCTTTCTATATTTCTTGAGTATGATCTCGTTCAAAAAAAAATTCTTTTAGCACTCCATATATTTTCACTTTTGTAAATTGTAATATTTTTTAATATCAATAACATTTTTATTTTGTTAAAAATTATGTTTCTGTTTTCTTTTAGTTTTTTTATCGAAAGATAATTTTGGCTACAAAAATATATTGGTATTGAAGAACTATTGATAGTTCATATTTTTTCCAAAATATATTGATTTGTTTGGGAGAAAAAGAATTTCTATTTAATCAATCCCCCCAATCTTCTTTGGGTTTCAAAATATTTATAAATTTAAGAAAAATATAAATTAGTTTTATTAATTATATGCTGAAAAAAAAAATATATGATTGAATAAAAAAGTTGGTTGATTTAACTAGCTTGATAATCTCAATTTGATATTAGTTTTTAAATTACAATCAATAATAAAAATAATAATACTTTAATAAATAACTAAAATAATTCAATTATTTATAAGTACACTGTACAAGAAATATAATATTAACAAGGCGATTTCCTAATTTAAAAAAAAAATATATCAACAGAAAATTTATAACAAATATATTTGGAATTTGTTTAAACTAGAGAGAAATTGTTTACAAAAGTAAATGTAGTATATGTTAGGGCCAACAGTTCATCACATAAAATAGATATATCTTGGATATTTACATTTATCTAACATAGATAGAAAGAAGCCTGGATGCGATGTACATATCCATTTTGGAAAGGCAAGTTAGTTAAAAAATATTTTTTAAATGTTAAATTTTTTTTGTTAATCTAATAAATAACAAATTGCTAATAATTCACTTATTTCGATGTTCAATCACAGTGAAGTAGTTAGTCGTCAACTTGAGATCTTAATGTCTTCAAGTTTTATTAAAAAACATAGTGCGAAAATAGTTCTTTGTTTTAATTAAAAAAAAATTAAGATTTATAAAAATAAATTTTTCATCATTTTTCGATTGTCGGTGAATTGGTTATCTAAAATCTTTTATAATTAGCTCATTCGCCCTCCTCTAAGTGAAATTTACTGTCCGTTACGTAGGTTCATATCATACAAAGGCTTTTAATAAATTATCTTTGAAAATACATAAGGATGTTGCATATTTTTGGTTTCTTCTTATTTTTAACATTTCACTCTACGTATATTAATTGAGAAGATAGAAGTCTAAAAGGAGGGGGGACTCTTTAGAAAGAAAAAACATTATTATAATATAATCGTATGGAGTAGGGCCGTCTAATTCACAGAAAGGTGAAAAAAGACTTAGTTAGTTCGGCCCAAAATTATTCACAAGTTCTTTATTAATGCTAATTTGCCTTAGCAAAACCCAGGAACTGCCATGTATAATGAGTTGAGAGCATGGGCGTTTGCAGGGGAGGATGGGAGGATAGTTGCCCCCTTCCAAACTTGAAATAAAAACCAAAAATATAAATAAAAAACTGAAAAATTCACGCCATCTATGAGAAGATAAAAACTACGAGTGACAGTGAGTCCCATATCTCCAGTTAGATTGTGGCATTTAATATGAAATGGATATTTTATTATAGAATAAATAGAAAAGTTGTCCCCCCCCCCTTCATTTCTTTGAATAATGAGTGGGCTAAGTTGTGCGCTCGGCTTAGTCCAACCCTTTATTTTTCTATTATACCTTATAAAAACAACAAATTTAGATTATAATATAGCATTATATTATAGTTTCATTAGTAAAATGCTATAGTATAATCTACTTTTGTTATACCTCAGTGAAACCCCACATTTAAATATAACCTCAGTCTAAATAAAATATCCATTAAAACGACTTTTCGCAAACTCTATCGGATGAAGGCAATTTATTGGTAATGATGGAAATATATTATCTTCTTCTACCCACTTATAGAGAATATACAACAACCTTATAATTCAAGATAATCAAAATTTCATAAAAAAGAGACCTTGAAATTTAGACTGTATTCTTTTCGAAAAATGTTGACAGTCTCAATTTAGTGAATAAAACCTGCTGTCTATGGTTTTAATTAAATTAAAATGATTTATTTCTTTGGAAGAAAGATTGAATTAAAACATTTTATTTTTTTTTGTTTTTCTAAAAAATTTTTTAACATGTTTTATTTTTAAAGAGTATCACTCTGAATTTGTTATAACAAAATAAATATATAAATAAACTATTGTTTTTGATTTAATTTAGATTTGGTAAATGTTTGATTCATTATAATGAGTGAAAAATTTTTTAAATTTGTTGTCCAATTCTAAGGAGAGGAAAGATTAATAAATAAATTTGTACTTTGATAAACCTCAGGAGGTTCAAAATTTTTTTTATGAGAATGAGCTCTTAATGGAAGAAAAAATAGAAAAAAGAAGGGCATTAGAGATGAAGTCGGCGACGAAGAGATTTTGTCGAAGGCAATTGAAACCTTGGTTTATAATTATTTTAGGTGATAGCGGCTTCGGGGCAGCCACAAGACTCTCTTTGGTCCAAATGGCACACGACGAGAAGAGGAACGAGCCCCATTTCGACGACGACGACGGGATCCCTAATGAGGCCTGGCCGGTACGTTGGGCCGATCCGGCAGCCTAGGTGGGATCGTAGGTACAGGGCGCCTAAAGGGAAATAACACAAAAGATGGAAAAAATTAAGAAATAAATTAAAAATTAAAATGCCTGAGAAAATTAAATAAAATAAATATAATTCGTGCTTTTTTTTTATGAGAATTTAGAAAATAAAAAAATTCTTAGACATAAGTGGCGATTTTCTTAAGTTGAATGAGAAACAATCGGCGATGTCTATTTATAAAATGGAAATAATGAAATTGGTAAAGTGTTTAAAAAAAAAAATTGAAATTCACTTTTTGTGCTAAGCTATTAGTGAAAGTGGTTACAAGCTATTTAGCACTGGATTATCAATTTATTAATATATTTTTTTTTTTTTTTCAACATTTATTCACCTATAAATATAATTTGAAATTCTATTATATGAGTGATATGTATATAATATCTATCGAGTTAAGGAAAGGTTTCTTTTTCGACTAAAGAAATCACCACTTAGACCTTTAGATGTAAATAAATATAAATAATACAAGGAATTTAGAAAATTTAGTTATATATATATATATGAACATATACAAATAAACATATGAATATTATAAATATATATATATACCAGTTGTGAGAATATTTCAAAATTTTTTTATCAATTTATTTGTCCTCTAATTCCTTGTATTTATTAAGACCCGGTGCACTCTCTACATTTCCAAAGTGGAAGATGGAAGCTCTGAAATTAGATTCAATGGCACAGTGATCAAATAATAATAAAATACAGAAATACACTGTGAACTGTGCAATTAGAATCAATATATTTCAGGGCACACAACACTTTTGGTGACGCAGAGTGTGAAAGAGGCCTAAATAAAAAAAAAAAATAATAATAATAATTAGGAAAAACTAAGGTTTGGAACGAAAAACTGTGAATGTTAGTTAATATGGGGCAGCCTGGCGAAGATGAAATTAAAAGAAAGAAATGACGCTCGTTGTTGGGAGTAGAATCGGATAAATAAATTTGTTTGCCACTTAAACAGTGCTAACAAAGAGCGTCGTCATTTTTTTTTAATAATCTCATATTGTTCAATCTATGGCTGAACGCACACCAATTGAGCAAAACGCTCTTGGAAAAACCGTTTTGTCCAAGAGCAGAACGTTTTGCTCAATGCCAACACACACCGATTAGGCAAAATATTTTGTCATTGAACGTTTTTGCCTAATCCGTGGCATTTTTTGCTCAATGGCCGAACATTTTGTCCAATGCCAACGCACACAGATTGTGCAAAACGCTCAATGACAAAACATTTTGTTCAATGCCAACTCACACAGATTGTGCAAAACGCTCAATGACAAAGCATTTTGTTCAATGCCAACGTACACAGATTGTGCAAAACGCTCAATGTCAAAACATTTTGTTCAATAATGTCGAATCATGCTCAATTGTGTTTTGCCTCCTCGGTGTGTGTTGACCCATAGAAAAGCATTGAAAAACAGTTTTAGGCACGATTAGTCATAAACGTTTTTGTTTAATTGGTATGGTGTTCAGTCTATGAGATTTTTGCCTAATTTTATTTTGCCTAAAGGGTTCGAATTTATATATAGAGATTTGTATTTTTGTAGAATCCTCCTGCTTTAGCGCTCTAAATTCTTATAAAAAATTCCATGAGTCATTAAGAAAGATTATCTCTCACTGGATTTAAGAGATTTGGAAAAAATGATCGCGGATCTCAAGAATCTAAAATTCAAAATGAAATAAAATAAAAAAGTTGTTGAAAAAAATAACGTAAAAAAAAAAGAAATTTTATGTGATGGCATTATAAAAGAAGAAATTCATAAAATATTTATTTTACCGTTAAAATCAGATATTCAGATGATGTTGGCCTTAACTAATTACTGGAACATTACCAAGAGATTTTAGTAAAGGGTCAAAAAGATTTTTATTTTCTTCAACTACTAAATCCAGATATTTTAGGTAATCCCAACAAAAAAATGTAAGAATTAGTAATGATCATTATTAAAAAGATTTCGGACTTTAACAATAACATATAAAGAAAGAGGAGCCTTAATTTTTCGGGTCTAGGATCTGCCCTCCAATCCTTGGTTTTAGAAACCCTGCTAAAAATCTCTATTTTTGTTAATTAAAAATTAGTTTAGTGTCTTTGAATCGCCATCAATTATTTTTAAAATGCAAAGCAATAGTGAAAAATAACAAAAAAAATGAACATGCATGAAAGGATTAGAAAAATAAACATATAAATAAATAAATAATAGTAAGAGAAAAAAATTAAATTTGAAAGAGATTTTTTTTTTTGTTATTTTTTTCATTAACAACAATTATTTTGAATACATTCCAACAGTTTACAATTGATAATAATTATTCTTAATATTTATTGGTTGTAAATTTATTCAACTAGTATAGATTAGAGTGCACGATTGGATTCAGATGTGGAAACTTAACAACTAAATGATGAAAATGGGGGTGACAACTAAGCATCTATGCACAACATTGAGCTTATTGTGGTTCAAATACAATCATTCAACTCAGTATTTTATTTATCTACAAAATAAGCTCTTGTTTATGCAAAATAATCAGTTTCTTCTTTTTTTTCTTTAAATATTATATTATTATTAGTATATTTCACATCGATATCGATTTATTATTAATATTATTATTTTTATAATGTCAGGAATAATAAACAATATAGAAAAGAAAGGGGGCGAAATAAAGGCTTCATGAAAACTTTTTTTACAGTAAATCTTTTGGAAGCCCTCTGAAATATTTCTTTATTGTTAGATTTTTGTAAAGAAATAGTAGTAATATTAGGAATCTATTATACAATTAATTTTAAAACATTTCTATTTTAAAAATGACCAAAAGCATTTAAATGTATTAATTATTGAGATTCAATTAAAAAAAAAAAATTTATATTATTTACATGAGTTAAAAATTAAGTGTGGAGGTGTGGAGGAAAAAAATTAAGATGAAATTTAAATGCTTTTAATAAGTCAAATTTTTAATAGAAATATTTTATATTCTTCTGAACAAGCAGTTATCTAAAAATATTTCTTCTTAAGGCTCCTTCCTGCAGATTATTTTAAATGATCTAAAAAGTTCCCCCCTCCCCCCCCCTAAAAAAAAACTAATCTCCATGCTTTCAGAATTAAGAAATTTTAAAGTGTTTTATTATTTTTTTTTTACACATACATCAAAAATGAGGGGTGGAATGCAAAATATACATATTTGTATACTTTCTTATATCTCTATTAAAAATATCATCTGTACATTAAAATTTTCAACAAACAAAAATATTCACGGTAATATATGGCGTTTAGCTTATATATTTATATCTTTTTTATTTTTATTAGTTTTTTTTTTTTAATAATAACATTCGTTAACATGAATAATAATCAATACATTTTGTACAGTACGTCTTTTGTGTCCATTTGCATAGTCCACAGACCTAACACAAATATTCTAAATTCTTGCATTATGAAAAAGCTTATTTTATCAAATAAAAAACCCTTAAGGTCTATTCGAGGTTTTTGGCTGTAGGTTGGGAGTTGAGCCCACAGCCTGTCTTGGATTTAATTGACTTTAAACATTGAGAACTATAAATCCCCTATCAGATGCAACTAGTACTAAAATTAATAAAAACAATTAGTGTCTCTCTTTGATAAAAAAATGAATCACATGACAAATAAGTTCAAGAGCGATGGAATGTCTGGTTTTACTAGGGTAGGGGTATGTAAGTCTGCATCTTGAGGGATCCTTTAATAAATTATTTTTAACGAAATTTAGGCCGACAAAAATTTAAAAAGTCCTTAATTAGTAATCCCATATTTTGAGTATATATATATATAAAATTTTTCAAGGATTATTTTTCTTGATTAAAGAAATAAATTAAGAAAGTATTTTTGGATAATATATATGAGAAGGATTTAGGGATTATTAATTTCAGCTTATGATGGACCAATTTCACATCTCTTTACTATAAGACATTTTGAATGACCGGGCTGGCCATTTTAATTAAAAAAAAAAAAATATGATTTTATAGAAGGTCCGTGCCAATCATTCTGTTAAAATTTTTTTTTAGAAATGAATGGGGGGGGGAAGGTTAAGATTAACATGTGGGACTGCATATTCACTTGTAGATATATGAAACGCTCGGTTCTAATAATTTTTTACATAGTGATTGATAGGGACTATCTATCAAAACATCATATTTATGTACAGTGAGCGCTACAATTAAGTCCCACCCATTCGTTTTCTACTTGTGATTATTTCATTGTTTTTAAAAAAAATATTATATATTTTTTAATGGAAACTTTCATGGTTCAAACCTAGAAAATTTCCAATAAATATTTTCATTTTCTTTTATAAAAACAATGAAATAATCACAAGTAGAAAATGAATGGGTGGGACTTAATAGTGGCGTTCACTGTACTACTCAGGTGTTAGCCAGTAGAAATTTATACAGATAGAGTCTTGTGATTGTGATTCATCATAAGCTTGGATTATTAATCACTAAATCTTAATCATAATTATAATAAATTTTAATTAAAAAATATGAAATTAAATTATTTTCTCAAATTTCTTTCATCATGCCCTTCCCATCAAATGATAAAAATCCAAATTTAAAGAATGCCGATAGCTATTAATGAATGGATAAATTATAATTTTTGAGGGGCATAAACTCTCTATCGCGATCTTTATTTGAATGCTATCATGCAAATGTCATAAATAAAATCAAAACCGTTTATCGGATTTTAAAATAAAATATCTCAGGATACACCAAAAATGAAAGCCTTTGAATGTTCTATGGTTAGTGAGAATCTTAGGGCCACATTAAATGTCTCTTTATAATTAATTAATTAGTTTCCATAATTTTGGTGATAATCGCAATGAGGAAGAGAAAGCAGGAAACGAATTAATATATTTTTGTGAATGTTTCGGGAACAATTCGCTCCCATCTTCAGGACAAAAAAATGGTCAAAATATCAATTGATAATTAGCGATGCATACAATTGTCAACTGATACTTTGAGAATTTTTCTAAAAATGGGAGCGAATTGTTTCCGAAACGAAAATATTAACTTGTATTATTTCCAGGCTGTCTACCATCTCTTCTCTTTTCATTAGTTCCCATAGAAAGTCAATAAGTACCGTGTATAAAAGAAAGGGGATGAATATGTATAGAACGAATTATAACTTATGATGTATAAAATTAATAAAAAAAATACTTGCTAGCTTTTAGATATGATGAACTCCACTATATAATTATATACTGGTTTATGTATTGTGGATTATGATTAATTCTGATGATTGAATGATTAATGATGGGGCATTAAAGATGACCAGAAACATCTCACTAATCATAAAGCAAACAGAGGCTTAAATTTGGCTGCTCCAATTTCGCGCAATTTTTAATGTCTCTGCCACCTGAAATCAATAAATAGCATTAACACAAAAATATATTAAATTTTTATTTGTTAGTACTGGTAAAAGAAAGGATCCTCAAGAAGAGACTGGCATGTGACTATATAATTAGATATTAATCTTTTGGCTAATATTTAACTAGAGGCACCATTCGAGTAGGTAGATATGATTTTTTTTCGTTGGGCCAAGCGTATTTTGAAATTATATTCCAATAAACCTCTCCTTTTTCTCCCCAATCAAACAACTTTTGTTCTAGTCTCATTCACTAATCTAAAATACTGTAGCTAGACACAGGGAAATTTTTATCGCGCTTTTATTATTATATAAATAATAATAAAATATGCGAAGCTACAAGAATGGAATATTTTTTTTTTTAAGTCGACCTTCTGATCCGGACGTGTGTAATTTAAAAAAAAACTTTTTTTTTTTGAATATTTTTTTACACTATTCTCTTTACTTGTATCTATTTATAAGATCAGAGCAAATTCTAGCTATACATTTTTTGTACATTGACAAAAAATACACATCAAGATAAAAAGTTTAACGACATATACTAGATATTTCAAATGGGATAAATTTTTAACAAGAGAGGAAGTAAACAAAAAAAAAAAAAGTAAAAAAACAGACATAAAGAAATATGATACACTGTACAGAGAATATGACATGAACTATAGAAGTGAAAGAGGGCATTTAGATCATGGGATATCTAAAAACAATTTAGTTTTAGATAGATATGAAAAATAGGGAGAAAGAGAGAGAGAGAGAGAGAAAAAGTAACAAATAATAAGAATTTTAAATATCTCCTGAAATATTAAATGCCGAATCAAGATTCATCTTCTAAATACATATCAAAAAAATAAATGACTTCTTAGTTTATATATATATATATATATATATATATATATATATAATGAATGAAATATATAAGCTGGGATGGTCCATTAATGAAGAAAATAAACTTTTTATTCCACAATTAAGTAATTTATTCAAATATTTCGTACAACATAACGTAATTCATCTCCACCATCAAATTCCTCAGAATGTGAAGTGTGTTTGTATCTATAAACAAGGATTGATTGACTAATCATCCGGTATGTGAT
Organism: Euborellia annulipes; assembly: GCA_023213315.1. Lineage (NCBI taxonomy): Eukaryota > Metazoa > Arthropoda > Insecta > Dermaptera > Anisolabididae > Euborellia > Euborellia annulipes. Next base: position 207,298 of record JAKCPI010006994.1, on the reverse strand, counting down.
GAGAGCAAGTCAAAGTATATTTTATTTGTATACAAGAATGATGTTTATCAATATTAAACCCTAGGGACTTGCTTGGAGTGAGGACGATATGAGACAGTCCAAGCAAGTCACTAAGTGATTATTAATATACTAGGGTGAATTAAAACCACTTCCACTTCCAAGTTATGACTCTTTATGAAAACACATAAATATAGGCAACACTGACAAGTGAGAATGTAAGTTAACCTTTCCAATAGTCCCCAAGAGACTGTAAACATTTCTAGAAACGGCCAACTAATTTTTCGATTCCGGGTGCGGAGAAATTACTTCCAGCGCTATGAAATCACACCTTCTCATCGTATTGGAATCGTCGTTCATCAAGATTCTTTTTCAGTTTACCGGAGACATGATGATTTTGTTTACCGCAACACAATCCCCCACAAGATCCGCCTAACGTCTGAAATACTACAGCGATTCAAGTGGGAGGTATGGCAACATCGTACAACTTTTAGTGTTATGCGATTATCAGTCTGAAAAAGAATCTGGGAGGTCGACAATTCCAAAAATAGGAGGTGAAAGCAGTTGTCACCATGTGGTTGCATAAGGTGTGGTGGTGATTTCTTCGCAACCGGAATCGAAAAGTTGGTTGGCCGTTTCGAGAAATGTTTCTCTTGGGGACTATTGGAAAAGTTAACTTACATTGTCTATTGTCAATATATGCTTTTGCCTAAATTTATGTGGTTTCATAAATGATCATAACTTGGAAGTGTAACTTGCTTTTTGATTCACCCTCGTACATCATACTAACCGTATATACAAATAAACTTTGATTTGTTCTCATCGAAACAAGCGCCTCCACCTTATCGGATGGCTGGTCAATTCCTACTTTATAGATAAAATCACGCTCCTACTGTGTAATTTGATAATGAAAATGAACGGCATTAGACGGTCCGAAATTTTGGTAAAATAAATTAACTAATTGCAGAATGCAAATGCTGGCTTATCTTACTTCTTCCATCTGATATATATATAGCCCTCGGGGCATGGCGTAGAGGTTAGCGTGCTAACCTCATATACCAAACGTCGCGGGTTCGGACCCCAGGCAGTCCGATGATTTTATTTAAGCCAATTGGATACCAAATGGCTTAAATAAGAATGCCTGGACCCCATATATGTATATTTATTTAATAACGGATATCGTTTAAAGTCTTATATGGCCTGAGTTGCCGAAAAGACTGTGTGAATGAGTGTGTGAGTGTGAGTGTGAATGAGAAAAAAGTGTGAATGTTTTTTTAAAAAAAAAAAAAAAAAAAATATATATATATATATAACTAAATTGAAATCAAATGTTTCCAGGAAGAATTTTATTTCATTACTTGGTAATAATCAAAGCCAGCTAAAATGTATATTAGCATAAAAAATTCATCCTTTTTGGTTCCTCTTCTCCATCTTTTCCATTTAAAAACCCAAAAAGGATGAATTTTATACTGATTTATCGAAGGACTTTGTTTATTACGAAATAATTCTATAAAATGATCCTTCGAAAAATTTAAGAACACGAGCTATCAATTTAGTTTATTATATATATATATATATATATATATAAATCATATCTTCCTAGTTCTAAAATTCGCAAATAACGTGCATTATCATTAGTGCGGAGATGGAAAATTGGACTGCCCACCTTAGTTAATGTACGGTATGTGAGGCGAAATATTTGCTGAATAAATCTGCTTATCTCTTCTCGACCGATTCTACAATTTTTTTTCTTTTAATCTAGATCTTTTCTTCTTTCTTCTCCATTATAGTTTAGAAGACGAATAAAGAGAAGCATTTTGAATTTGGGGATTATAAATTTTAATAAAAAAAAGCAACAAAAAATTTTGTTTTATAAAAAAATAATTAAAGGGGAGAGATTTTTAGCAAGTGTAGCATTTTGGAAAAAGGCATCTAGAAGTTTGTATATATTTAATAACAATAACTATTTCACTCCTTTAAGTATCAACAGAATTACAGCAAAAAACTAAATCGCTATTTTTCAAATAATAAGTATATTTTTAAGATAAATATTATTGTGGTCCTATTTCAACAACATCATTATAGTTGGAGTATATATTTTATAATACATTTAGGTGCTGAGCACTATTGAGTGCGAATGAATAATCATTTTTAAGGAATGTATGTTACTTGGACACACACTGAGCTATTTTTTAAGATTATTAATATTATTATTAGTATTCAGTAGGCCTACAATTTCATCAGCTATGAGCTAAAGTCAAATATGACTTAATAAATAAAAAATATAACAATACTTGTATATCTTCCCTGAAACAGTAACATAATTTTTTGTCTCTCAATAACAAATATTACTAAAACAATAATAATGATAAAAATATAACAATGGATAAGAAAACAGGGCGGCTGAAAGGCACTAAGGATTCTTAATTAATGGAATCGAACCGCTTTTAAAAAGCATTTTATTTGAAAAAATAAAATAATAAAAATTTTAAATTTTGAAGCAATTAGAGGGCACTTGAATTTTTAAATTATTAAAAATATTAAGATTAGAGTGCCTTTCACGGATTCATATACATAGAGAATATTAATTTAATAATATGTATAAATTGTAAAAAGGAATGTAAATTGTATATTAATATAATCTTTGGTTCATAAATCACTAAATATTGAAAAAAATGGTCCAAGCAGCCAATCGGGAAGTATTTTTTTAAATATAACATTTACTACTTTTCATATTTACTAATAAGTCTTTTTTATCAACTATTTAGACTTTTTTTTGTATTAAATAATTAAACTAATCAATTTAAAAATATTTATTAATTCATATGGCTGCTTTTATCCTTAATTTTCAATAATAATTGAATCTCAGATTTTTTTTCTTTTCATTTTCCATTCTAATGTAATGAATTTTCATTTTAGGAAAAAAAAAATTTAAAAATAAAAACAATAATTTTTAACTTAATCATCTTCTTATTAAAAAAATTTAATTTTAAATATGGAAACTTCGATTACTTATTAAAAATAGTTAATTAGGAAAATAATGAGAATTTATTTAACAATAAAGTAAATTTTTATATAGTGTTGTGAATTAATAAGACACGACTACAAGCTTATCCAATTAATTAACACCGTACTTGTGAGATTCTTTTGATTTGTTAAAGGCATAAATTTTTTGATACTTAATATATTTAGAGGGAAGAATTCAGGGGACAAAAATTAATTTTTTTTTTTTTTTTATGATTTTAAATAATATATGGAACCATTTATGAAGGATTAATTCTCAATAATCCGAACAATATGGAACAATTGAGTTTATTTTTATTTTAATCTTGATATACCAGATGAGATTGAATCTGCCATAAGGAGTTGTAGCAGCGCAGTAAAAAGATAGCTGGGAGTACTTGGATTTAAAAATTTCCCCGGCCGAGTTGTTGTAATTTCTTTAATCCCATGTGATGGTTTTTGTGATCATTCAGAAAGAATATGCTGATGAGTGTTAGAGTTGTTCGAATCGTTTCTGAAGATTCAAGAATAATGCGTGACTCCCAAGGAATAGTTGTATTTCCAGCTGTTTCAGTGCGCAATTACAACTGTATGGCAGGATCTGTAAACAATCTTGTTTAAATAATTGAAAGAATAAATGATTTTAGAAAAAAGGATAATCGAAGTTTCCATATTTCATATGAAAAATGGAATAGAAAAAAAAGAAATTATTGTGGGAGGGCGATGGATATGAGAATTTCAGCCGCCCTGAATGTCCATGGTAGCGCACACACGTCCTACTTGTGAGACTTGAAGGCGCTGGCGAACTCGTTGATGGCCGCCTGGGCGGCCATCTGACCGACGGCCTGCTGCATTCGCTGAGGAATTGGCGGCATGCCGTGTTGCTGACCCGCGGCGCTGATACCACTCCCGATGAAGCTGCCTGCCATCGCACTTAGTCCCCCGGGGGAGGGGCGAACTGCCACGGCTGTCGCCCGACATCAGAAAGCACCCGTCAGGGGAGCCCACCCCCGCCCGACTGTCAACTCATGCCTTAACTACTTATTCTTATAAGTAAAATGAAAAACAAAAAGAATATGAAAGACTTGCAAAAATGGCATCGAATCAAGAAAGGCGTCCTAAAGTTCTGAGTTTTATAATTTTTGGTCTGGAAATTTAATGCTAAATTTTTTTTATTCGCTATATTTTCCAAAATAATCATACACGATCCTCTCAGGCCAAGTAAAATATCATTTTCTTAATAAATATTTTTTGAAAGTCTATAAATTTAAATTTAATATAAGAATAAGTAGAGTTAAGGCGTGAGTTCAATCTAATACACTCTATTTCTTACCAGATCTAACACAATTCCATTTCCGATAAAGTTTTCATTTTAGAAAAAAAAAAATCGGAAATGAAAATGAATAGACATATATATATATATATTTTTTTTTTTTAATACAATATATATAATAAAAATCTGATAACAAAAACTTAACGATAATATTTTGATCAAATAGAAAATTTCACATGAATTTTGTAATAGTAATTTTTCTTTTAGTTAATAAGCCAAGTTAGTGGCAAGCTGTCAAGTTAGAGAAGTAATTAGAAGAAATGATACTGAAGTTTTTCGAGTGTCCAGGTGTGCGTGTGTGTGTGTTTGAGTGTTGTGAATATAAATTTATGTGTGGTGTTTGTGTTTTGTGTGAATGTATGTGGTTTTTTTTTTAAATGAATCTGAATCGAGGCGTTGCAGTCCAGAAGTTTACTGCCGCCGTCTGCAAGGACAAGACAAAAGACAAAAGCAAATAGTGTTAAAGCATACCCACACAATTTATTAACAATTACTAGCAGAGAGCCACGAAGATCAAAAGAAAAAAGTGCTGGACAGAAGGAACACGCAAAGCAATCAATACAAGAGAGAATTTGAAGAAAAAGATACAGATGAAGTAGGAAGAAAATGAAAATTAATCACGAAGATATTAAGTTTATATATATCTTTTATATTATACTCTATCAAAAAAGAGTTTTGTCCTACCAATTAATTTATTTAATAATTTAGAAGAAATATTCCATATGATCCTTTGTGGCTATTAAAATTTGGGATCCCTATTTTTACTACCTGCTTAAAAAAATAAATATGAAATTTTTTTTTTCTTTTGATTTATAGAAAAAAAACAGACAGACAATTTATTTCTAGAACTAATCCATTAAAAATTTCAAATTAAGTTTATATATACTTTACTTTCTAAGATATGAAATGAAGAATGACGGTATATTTGAGTTAAATTGAAAACAATAATTTTTTTTTTAAACTCATTGAAAAGGAATGATAATGATTACGTTCGTCCGAAAGAGAAGTCGCCGATTGATCTTTGAAAAAAAATGGGATTTTACATCTCTCACGAACGTTTATAATATTTATATATATTCAGGAACACGGTTGAAGTAAGGTGTACGAGCCAAAATAAGAAAAAAGACGGAACGTCTCAATTAAGTTTAATAGGCTATCACACTCTCCCACGTTTTATATCCAGTTACCTCTGATTAAACATTTGAAAACTCAAATATACTTAGTGAAATGTAAGAATTAATAAAGAAATCAAGATAGAAAATACTTTTGAAGATGCAAATGTACTCACGAGGGAATGAGCGGTGGTGGCAGTCCAGCGCTGCCTTGTGGTCTTCCAGGAAGAATTGGCGGAGCACCTCCAGGTCCTGGCCGATTAGGAATGGCAGGAGCAGGTCGGTTGGCGGACGGTACCGGTGGTGGCACCCTTGAAGTTGCTGAAGCACCCATGTTGGCTCCCATTGCACCCATTGAACCGCCGCCGCCGCCGCCGCCAATAGGCCCTGAGCTCTGTGAGGGCAAACCGCGCCTGGGGCCGCCCGGCGAAGGCGGGGAGAGCCTGCGCGTAGCCACACATCAAACCCATACATACCGAGGGGGTGGGGACCCGTGCCCAAGATAAGCCAAATAAAAAAACAAGGTAGGGTTTGGAAGACTTATTTCATCATGAATTTATATTACAAGAGTATGGCGCATTATCTTTACCAAAAGTATTCTTTTAAAATTATGTAGTTATAAAATCTAAATTTGTGTTATGAAAACACTGTTGTTTTCATTCACAGAAGTAATTTTTTTTTTTTGAATTTTTATTGTCGTCTTTTAACGATCGATTTCGTCTTAAATTGACATTATCAGAAAACAATGTTAAATTTAGAAATTATATTAATTATATATAGAGATAATATAATTCGCTCAGGGGCCCATATCTTGTGGGTACGTGGATGGCGACCACGAGCTGCCCGAGCTGGGACAGGCAGTCCTTCTGGGCCGGCCTGTTCTATCCTTCTCGGTCGCAAAAAAAGGGTTAGAGAGAAAAAGTGAGGTCTTCCGACCCCGCAGGCAATAATAATTATATACGAGTATTTTGAAAATAATATATATAGATATAGATGGATCCAGAAATGTTTAATGGAGAAATAAATTAAAATTTTTACCTTAATCCATTTAAATAAAGAATTATTAAAAGAGAAAATATTTTTAAATAATCACTTCACATATACGAATATTTTTAAATTTCCAAGGTCTTTTTCGGCAACGAAGGGCATTTAGACCTCGTCTCTATTTATTTCAATTGATTTGGTAGCCAATCTTAATTTAACAAATTGTCGCATGAGACGGGATGCTACAAATAGTTCAAATGATATATAAATCTTTGACAAATTCAAAAGGTTAACTATTAATTAGATAACAAAATACATAAAAAATAATAATTTTTAGGCAATACTCATCTCTTCTTCTTTCTCCTTAATCTTAAGGATATTTTTTATTTCATTTATTATTTATCTATTCATTATAATAAATAAGGTCAATTCTTAATACCCGACTCCCCTTTTATTTAATTAAAATAGAATCGTCCATCTCCCTCTTCTGAGTAATTAGCCAATCACAAGGGTTGTATTCTTTGGCGCCATTAGTCCTGCTTAGAAAAGAACACTGAGCTAGCCTAGAGAGCCTCAGTAGAGAGGAGATCATTGTGAGTGATTAACCTATGCAACTTTTGGCAAGAAATACCCAAGACTCTCATTTGATGTGCAGCCATCATTGGAGCTAGCCAACGCTCTCTCACTCTCCTCGTATCTCGGCGTTTTTACCTAGGTATTTCACTTCAATATTGCTAATTATTTATTAATTATCTTCATTAAGTATTTATTGTTTATAATTGATAAAATAATTCAAGAATTTCTAAATTTTTTTTTTAAATTTGTTTTTCACATCTACAACTACAAACAAACAACACTTATTTTCGGATGTTGAATGACGCCTTTAAGCCCTGAATATTAATGTCGTTTAGATGAATGCATATTGTAGTTATTTTTCTTTTTCTTTTTTACTTTCCATTTTAATTGATAATTTTTTTTTTCTACAAATTTTATTTTTACCATAAAATCCCCCCCCCCTCCCTTTAATTCAAATTTTTTTTAAATTTATTTTTAAAATATTTTATAATATTTTTTTTATTTTTTTCATCTGTAATTATATATTATTATAATATTAAAAAAAAAAAAAAATTTTATATTATAAAAATATGATATTTCTATAATAAAACTTTTTTTTTTTTGATCTTTTTTTATTTTAAAGAAAGAGGGAGAAAAATACCACCCCTTCTTTTTCTTTTTTTTTTTATTATATTGTTTTTATTTAATAAAAAAAAAAAATTATATTTGAAAAAAACTAAGGTTTGACCAGGAAGATTTAAGAAAAAATTAAATAAAAAATTTTTTAAAAAATTTTAAAAAACAATAAAAAAAAAAAAAGAAGAAAGGGAATGAGAATTGTCCCTCACTGTACTTTTAATTATTTACTAATTAATAGTTGAAGGGTAGGCTATTCTTATTTGAGAGTGAAATTAAAGTCCAGTGATTCTTTCATCTCGTTTTTGTTAAAACGTTACTTTCTCAGGCTCTGAGACAATACAAAAGTTGCCTATGATGTCAGAATATAACAAGCACACATTACTTCCTACAAGTAAATTGTGGTGTGACTATTAGTACATCTTCTATCTATCTCTTATATCAGGCTTCCACCAATTCTTTCATTAAACTCACTATCTAAATTTAATTTTATTAGTTAATTTCCTATTATGATTGAAAGAAATCAGATTCAGACCTACATACACGCATACACACAGCAATCCAAATATTACATGAAACAGACAAATATATTATACAGTATTATATATCCGAGTCGATAATCCTCTCATCATTTATCATTTATCATTTAACCCCCATCATATTCTTATTATAGTCAAACCTTTAAATATCATAAAATTAATAATTATATTTTTCACATACTCTTTTTCTTTTAAAACTTTCGAGTCTGAACCTGTCTGATTCTCTTTGTTTTCTTAAAAAGATTATTCTATAACCACCCTTTACTTTTAGAAAAAGGGCATTTTCATAATTATTCTTCTTGTTCCAAGGTTAATTGATGAATTCATATATCTTTTTAACCTTATTTATCTTTCCTTTATCTTTAGGCCTAAGATTTCCACATATATTTAATATAAAAAATCTGGTGTGACTGGCCGCACCAGATTTTTTATGTCGACATATTTAGTTTCCGCCAATATATTAGAATTCAAGATATAATTTTTTTTTTTGCCCTTTTCGGCTACAGAGGCCATTTAGGGGTTTCGATGTATCAGGTATAATAATTTTTAATATAGCGTTGGGGGGATGTTCTACAAGCTGTGTTCTCTGAGCCAGATGTTCCCTTTTCTCACGCTTTCAATATTTTTTTTTGTTTATTTTTTAGAAATCGACGAAACGCCTTCGAGAATTGGCATCATAAATCCATGGAGAGCATCTACCCCACCATCAGGCATCGACACGGCGAGGCAGTCCAGGCAGTCACTACAGCTACCAGTCAACCAGGCAGTCACTACAGCAGATTCCAGAGTGTAGCAGCTACATTTAAAGTCTGTATGAACATTTACGTGGGCGTAGAGTAAGCAGTTTAGGATTTTCAAAGTTTTATTTGAATTTTCTTATTTTGGCTTAAATGTAGAATATTTAAACATAGGATAGGATGTTAATAATTACATGTAATTCTTCCATTTCAGAGCCCCTTTTAGATAGTTAAGGATTTAAATTCAAAATTTTTAAATTTAAAATTAATTAATTTTTTTTAATTTATTTTTATTTAAAAATACTTTAAGATAATTTGTAAAATTTCTTTCTAAATTATTTAATATCATAAATTTCAATTAGAGAATAGGTTTTTATATTTCAGTACCCAAATGCAGATTTCGTTTTTCAAGGTAATGGGATGGATGAATGTTCAATGTGCAAAAGGTATACGATTATTGGTAACATGTGGATCATGCACAGTACTCATTTCATCCCCTTACCCTACGAGGGAACATCGTCATCATCTGAGACATTTCAACTGTGCATGTATTATATAATTTAATATTAGGATTTATGCGTGTATGGGATTAATATTATCTACGGAGATCCCTTTTCTCTGTTTACTGCATGTTAATTTTTAAGAATACACGCAATTCTTATTAGATTATCTAGCTAGCAATTGATAGATTCTATAAATGGGCGCTTAATAAGTAGAAAATCTCTACGCTCACGCATTTATTATTAATTTATTTATGGGGTTTAGGCCTTCTGTGTCGGAATTCTCTGATGTTCTCTTGAATTGACGTTCAATTGCGAATTGATTCCTCAATACTGGCATAGGGTGTTGTTGTTCGTCCCATTTAGGTTTAGGCAGGGCTCCCAGTAGAGGATCATTTCACTTTTGACCGTTGTTCAAGGGAAATAGGAGAATTCCTCTATCGCATGTTTCTCCCTTTCGCGCATTTGAGAGAAAGAGTGTTTTCTCTTTCTCCGAGGCTCTTTGTCCGTCAGTGCTGAGTTCTGGGCCTTGGTTGTTTCAGGACAAAATGAGTTAATGTTCAAGATGTTAGGAGTTCGTATAGGTTGTTGTTAGCTTAGGGTTCTTTTTTTTCAGCATGCATCTTGAACAACGTCATTCTGTTTCTGAGATGAGCAATCAAGGGGGATCTTCAGTATTGTATTGGCCGGGCTTCCTTCCTAACTCGTGAATGATTATCAGATCAATTAACTCTGCTCTATTTTAGTTCGCAATTAAATGAAATTGATTAGGCAGGTGGGCGGAGATTAATTGATCTGTATTGTTTCTTAGTACATATGTACTGTATGTGTTCCATTTCCTCTTTACCTTTCTTTGGGCTGTGGGCGCGTTTTCACCGTATCGTTCCGAAGTGATAAAATGAAGGCTTACCTGCCTTCCGGGAGTGTCCGCGTTCGCGTCCGTCTCAAGAATGAAGAGGAACTTCATTTTAGAATTAGATGGCCGTCCCGGTCATAGATAGTGGGATTAGGTTAGCTTTTAGGGAAGCCCTCGTTGAGCCGAAAGAAGCAGTCTACAGGGTAAGTTAAAGATATTTTCAATATTTCATAATACCCTGTATACTCATTATCATAGAGACTAATCGTTTATTTTTTGTTTTGTTTTAGATGGTTAGGGTGGCAGTGGGGGCTGAGATCAACGAGGTTCTTCAGGCAAACTACCTGAAGCTTTTCGTAAGTAATATTAAATTTAACACTTAAAACTTCTTCTTTAATAAAGAAATTCTAATTGTTTTTATTTTCTCTTTTTTTATAGATACTTTGGATAGAACATTTCTTCACATAACAAGACTTTTTTTTAATAGCCCTCTCGGCTGCAGAGGCCATTTAGGGTTATGAAATTATATATATTTAATTAATTGAGTTATATACCGAATGTATATTTGATCCAGCGGATCTTATAATGTCAATTTAAGATGAAATCGATCACCAAAATACACTAATAATATTTTAAAAAATTACTTTTCTCAGGCTTCAATGCATTAGTATTATAATGTCCACAACAGACATAAATCGGTCGAACGATTTATCCAATATTAAATTTATTTAATCACAAAATACGTCATGATGAAATAAATCTAGGATATAATAAAACAGATGGAATCTTTAAAAATTTCAAGACCCAAGGGAATGGGATAAACTTAAAATTTTATAAAAATGCAAATCAACAAAATATGTTAACTTAAAATGTGCAAGAGGAATAAATTAAAAAAAAGAAACAATAAAAAATATCTTCTTTTTCTTTCATATCCCTCACCTGAGATTATCCATACCGGACGCAAGCCAATCGTTTTTAACGGGAGGGGGGACTGGCGTTGAAACAGTTGCCATCGAGACGTCGCCAATAATTCGTAGTGCTTCTTTACAGGCATGGTACATTCGAAGCATTTCTTCACGTTTAAGTGCTTCTTCTGGACTTTCTTCCATCATTTGTGCCTAAAATTTCAAGACAATATAAAGATAAAATGAATTTATAAAATTTTAATATTTTCGCTCATATTTCTTAATGCTACTCTTCCAACGATTGCTATATTTATTTGATTACAAATGTCACGGTGTTTTTAAATTATATATATACATGTTAAAAAGAAGATCTTAAATGAAAGAGATTATTGTAATCTGCAAGTATATGAATTATCGGTATCAAGTTTAGAAACGATCTTAGAAAAGGTTGACTTACCTCTAGAGTGTTAACTAGAATCCTTAGATATACTTTATTATTTTTGGGTCAAAAAAATATATATAGACTCTATATTTTATTCTGCCGAAAAAAATATTAAGACTCAAAAGGATTAAAAAATCTTTAAACCTTCTCAATGATTTAAAAGATTACTTTATTTCTAAACTAAGAATTTTTTGAGTATCAGACAAGAGAAAGACAAATATAACACATGTAAAAATTAATAAGGTATTAATTAATTTGTAAAATATAACAGAATATACATTAAAATTGAGGATCCTTTCTGTTTTTCCAAAAACACAAAAAATAGAGAAGAAAATTTTCAACAAAGGAGACCGCTATTGTTAACTACTAATTAATATAGTATTTGATAATACCTGATCTCCAGAGGCGTAAAGATGAGCTAGAAGTTCTCCATTAATAAAATCCTTTGCATTATTAATAATCAGCATCATAATAGTTTTTGGAACGAGATCACGTGTGGTCTTTGTGACAATTTTCATATATGAATCAACGAGATTGCGAATCGTTTCGACTTGTCTCTCCAATTGAGGATCCATCGATGCTGAAGATTCTTGACCGCCCTGCGGAAAAATCACCCCCAACAGAAATTAGTTTTAGCACAATAATGCCTAAGTTATAAATCAATCAATATTAATTAAAAAAAAAAAAAAAAAACTTCAAAAATTTACTTTATAAGTTTTTTAGTAGTTTAAAAAAAACTATATCTACAGAAATACAATGTACATTAAGCAAGTGTTTCTCAGTTAAATTATAAATTTGTATGGTGAAGCTTCTTTTCTTAAATATTGTATTTTTTTTTTTTTTTTTTTTGAAATTTGTCCTAATTTGTATTTTTCCGAAACTCTTTATTATATAACTTGACGCTAAAGTTGAGGCGCATCCCTAAGGACCCGACGCCTCCACTGAATAATTTTTACCTACTTGATGACAAAAAAAAATTTAGCTGAAAATAGAAAAATGTGTAATTGATATGAATTTAAATAAAATGCAGTGCTAAAGAAAAAAAAAATAATTTGAAAAAAATTCAAAATATTTTATAATTTATAAATAAAAGGATAAAAACACATAAAAAAGTGAAAAAAAAAATAAAACACGAGAGCAGTGTAAGACTAATAATACTACACAAAAATATTAAGACAAACTAGAAGTGTGTGTCTCCGCGGAGTAGTGAATGATGTCCACTGATTTATTTTAACTGTATTGTGACACATGCACAATCACTACCTTTGTCGGAATTTTTTTACTGTCAAGCCAATACGAACCTCAAAGCTCTCGCTCTGCATAGGCGGATCAGCACCAAACAAACGCACACAAAAACAAAAACACAAGATCAGCGTCAAGGAGCCAAAAATGTAAAATTCTTAAGAAAAGAAGCGAGGAATGAGGATCCTGTTCAAAATTACAATTGGGTTTCCTTCCAATGGGTATATATTGTTCGATCAAGCTAAATGCATTCTAGAAAGAAAAGTGTGGTTAAAATAGAGAGCTGGAGAAAAATTATGTGAAAACATTGAGAAGAGAAAAGGAGCAAATTCAAAAGCAACATTAAAATCACACGCAGTTTTTGGGAAGAGTCGAGTCATATTTGGTCCCAAAATCAAAAAATCACGTCAAGCCGTAAATTTGAACATATGCTTTTGAAATATATATATTATTTAATATGAATCTCATTATATACCAATTCTCCACCCTCAGCAGACCGACTTTTTCTTCTCTCTCTAACAAAATCTATAAGAGCTGGATTCTTCAGTACTAATCAACTAGCAAATTTCTCCATATAGAGCAAATCATTGATATAGTAAACAAGAACACGCTTAACCTTACAGTTAAAAAAATGAGTTTTTTCACCTGTAATTAACTATCTGAGATGTAAGGGAAGTTTTGTGAAATTAACAACTTAAAAAAGGCTTTGCGTTCCAAACTATCCGTGGTTATCATTTGTTTTGTCAAATCGTGAATTTAATCAATTTTATAACAAAATTTTAAAAATTTTATTTTACACACCTTGTCATATATTTGTGATATAAATCTGACATAAACTAAAAAATGACAAATAAAAATGATAATAATTAAAATAGTCAAGTGTTCAATCAAATAAAAGATGGTAGGACGATAGGCTAGTTGTTGTTGGAAATGAAGAAACAAAATAATTTTAAAAAATTATCTTGTTTTTAATTTTAGAGGATTTTGGCTTACAAGTTTTTGGGCAAGAAACCCCTGTTTCGGCAAATTGCCTTCAACAGAGCCATAAACTGTAAAAAGTTTAAAAAATGGCTCTGATGAAGACAATTTGCTGAAACAGGGCTTTCTTGTCCAAAAACTTGTAAGCCAAAATTCTCTGAAAATCAGTGGCGTAGCGAGGGGGAAGGGGCAAGGGGGGTCATGATGCCCCGGCCGCTACTCACAAAGGGGCGCCAAATGGTCCTCAAAACAAAAAATTGCTGGATAATTTTTACTTTTATTATAATTTATTTCTAGAAAATATATTTTAAATTTAGTGCCAGTGTAATTAATAATTTTGTATGTTTTACATAGTTTTCGAATGGGGGGGGGGCTAAAAAGGTATTGTGCCCCTGGCGCGTGTTAAGCTCGCTTCGCCACTGCTGAAAATAAAATCAAGATAATTTAACGGGAAAAATAAAACAATACAAATTTCAAAGGAATCGCCTTACACCAAATATTTGCAAATATATGGTATAAGGCGATTCCTGAGAAATTTATACTGTTTTATTTCTCCCGTTAATCATCCTGTGAAACCAGCAACAATTCATGTATCATAAAATCAAGATAATTTTTTAAAATTATTTTGTTTCTTCAAATTCCCAACAACAACTAGCCTATCGTACAAGAATTTATCACCCGTCTTTTAATTGATAAAAATGATAGATTACCTCTGTCATTTGTATTAGTTAGATAGGTAAAAAAAAGGCTTGTGTTAATAAAAAGATAATTACTTTTTCTGCCCAATAAAGGCCCTAGGGGTATAAGAATGGTGAAAATGCCCTTGGAACATATTTCAATGATACATAGGGGATTTATAGGTACTAATAAAATAATAAGATGCTGAAAGTTTCAGATCGCTATCTCAAATGGTTTTTGAGAAAAACCATAATATGTAAAAATCAGACAAACATTTTTTTCTCAGGAACGGCTGAATCGATTGATTTGAATTTTTGATATGTTTTGGGGGCTGATGGTACCTTCTAGGGAAAAAATCAAGACCTATATCGGATCATGACATCCTTGAAAAAAATGGCGTTTTTTGTTTAATTTTAATTTTTAACCATGATACAATTTTGGCACAAAAATGAAACAATTTTTTTTGAAATCCTCATTCAATTTCCTGTAAGTTCATAAGTTCATAAATTCATAAAAAAAGGTACGCCATAGTAGAAAAAAATAAAAACCATTTATTACTCAAATATTGACTTTATATGTTTTGTGCTTTAATCTTGTTTTTTATTGCTTAAGCTTACACATATATTTTCATTTTATTCAAAATAACCAGTTTATATTCATAACATCAAAATTTTTTGCCTAAATCAAAAGTTGAAATTTTTAAATATCTATAATCATTTACTATAATGCTATAAGATAAAAACAGTTTTTGATTAATGAATAATAAAAATAAAAACTAATATCAAAAAGATAAATCTACTATATAAATTACTCAGGGGCGTATATAGGGGGGGGCCGAGGGGGCCCGGACCCCTCCCCCCCCGAAATTTCCCAAACACATATACATATATAGGGATATACAGACATCAGCGCAACAAATTTTTTCGCAGGGTGGAAAACTTTGGTTCCGCAAAAGAAAAAATGTTCCGCAAAAAATTTCGTGTGAAAAAAAATTTAGTTTCTTAAAAAAAAATTTTTAGCAGAAAAATTTTTGAGTTCAGGCCCCCCCCCCTAAAAAATTTCTATATACGCCCCTGAAATTACTATCCAATATGTAAAAGACCATACTAACATACTTAAAGCTCAAGTACACTCTCGCCATATTAATAACAAAGTGTATAGATGTTTTATTGAATATAAAAAAAATGCTAATGGACCTAAAGGCATATGAAGACATAGCTGTGAGTGTGCGAATGGTCTTAGAACAATTGGATGTTGCTCTCACGATGCTGCCATTGTTTATTATTTGTCATACGGAAGATATTTGACAAAAATTCTGAGGCCCGCTGAAACATTGAGCAAATTGTTTGATAAAGACAACGTTTCAACTGTGATTGAAGAAGACAGTGACGAAGACTGATTAAACGTGATTCTGCATTTTTTATTGTTGAAAGATTTATCTTTTTGATATTAGTTTTTATTTTTATTATTCATTAATCAAAAACTGTTTTTATCTTATAGCATTATAGTTAATGATTATAGATATTTAAAAATTTCAACTTTTGATTTAGGCAAAAAATTTTGATGTTATGAATATAAACTGGTTATTTTGAATAAAATGAAAATATATGTGTAAGCTTAAGCAATAAAAAACAAGATTAAAGCACAAAACATATAAAGTCAATATTTGAGTAATAAATGGTTTTTATTTTTTTCTACTATGGCGTACCTTTTTTTATGAATTTATGAACTTATGAACTTACAGGAAATTGAATGAGGATTTCAAAAAAATTGTTTCATTTTTGTGCCAAAATTGTATCATGGTTAAAAATTAAAATTAAACAAAAAACGCCATTTTTTTCAAGGATGTCATGATCCGATATAGGTCTTGATTTTTTCCCTAGAAGGTACCATCAGCCCCCAAAACATATCAAAAATTCAAATCAATCGATTCAGCCGTTCCTGAGAAAAAAATGTTTGTCTGATTTTTACATATTATGGTTTTTCTCAAAAACCATTTGAGATAGCGATCTGAAACTTTCAGCATCTTATTATTTTATTAGTACCTACAAATCCCCTATGTATCATTGAAATATGTTCCAAGGGCATTTTCACCATTCTTATACCCCTAGGGCCTTTTTCGATCTAGAGACTAAAATTTTGATGCGCGTGTGTATGACCTATTGACGATCTCGGGAGTATATAAGTAAAAGAGCCTCTCTGGTTATATATTTCAAAAGCAGTTGTTTTTCTTTCCAAAGTCATTAATTGACGTCTTGACGCAAAAAAAAGATATAGTAGTAGTCCAACCAATACCAAAGAAGAAAAAAACAGTGTTATAAGTTAGAAAAGAAAGAAAAAAAGCATATGGAGAAACTCAACGAATTAAGATAAATAGTAAAGAAACGAAAGAAAGTAAATGAAGTGGATTTGGAGTTGCCAAACGGTTAGTGGGCGGACACGCGTTCAGAGTAAAGACAGATCGAGAGACCGAGGTGGAGACGGGGTCCACGGGCGGCGCCGAAGTGGAGGATGACGGCGCCCCCCCGTCCACACTTACCCTCGCCTGAAAAGCAGAGACAAGCAGGGCCCTAAATCAACAACCTGCTGGCTACAAGGGCATGGGACACCCTAAGAATTTGGTTTTTAACAAAATTAAAAAAAAAAAAAAAAAAACCGGTTTTTGTATATGTATATAAATTGATTTGAAAAAAGTAAAATTTGTGTCATATTAAATTCCTCAGCTTAATTTTTAGGTAACGAAACGAAACAATATAAATAAATATAGTAATGAAAATTAAAAGAGAACTTTAAGATATGTCTTTAACTACATTAGAGGTTTATAAATATACAATTGAAATCGATGAAAAGTCTCAATAAAACTTAGCGAGTTTTAAATAATGAAGTGCATCAAAGGGAACAGATAACAACTATCCTCTACACCCCCCCCCCAAATGAATAATTATTATACAATAAATATATAAAGAGATATTGGAAATATAAAAACTCTCGATACATTTTTTAATTAAGGATTGCCTATTGTTTAATACAGGAAATTTAAAAAATAATTTCTCATATAACGCGCTGTGTAAAACAAAAGAGGAAATAGAGCATAACAAGTATTGAAAATTCAAGTTTACGTCAAAAAAAAAATAATTATTCGATATTTAATATTCTCCATAATAATATAAATATGTCTTTTGACTAAAGGCTCAAACAGACAGAACGCGAAATTCGCGACGCTCAGGCTACGCGCTCATTTCGCGACGAAAGGTGTTTTTGCTAAGCCACACAGGCAGCGTTATCTGGGCGTACGATCCGGTATTGTGTATATGTATATTTTTCATTAACATCACTCATCTTGATGATAGTTCGCCTGTTCGCGCGAAGGGTTGTAAATTTGTACAACTCGAAAAAGCTGTCGCGCGAAAGAGAGCGTTTACGCCGCGTAAGTTCGCCCCCTGTGTGACGGGGATGATACAGTCTTGCCTTATACAACATTTCGCGCCCTTTCGCGGCGTTGAAAAAACGCCAAGCGACGCGAATTTCGCGTTCTGTCTGTTTGAGCCTTAACTCTTCAACAACCCCTTCCTAGCATGGAGGGCAAAATCTCCATATATTTGAATTATATATGACAGTAGAAAAAATAAATTTTTTTAAGTGTTTGAAAATAAATTTCTAACTTTGCGAAAATTTATTTAATTAAATTTTTATTTATTAGAATAAGGATGTGTCTTAACTAAAACCGGTTTTTTCATTACATATATAATAAATTATATATGATAAAGTTAAAAATGTATGAATTTGAATCAAATTGGAAAATATGAAATTAAAGCAAAAAGAGTTCGAAAAATAAATGAATATAATAATTAAAAATAAATTTATTTAAATGGAAGTGAGCAGAGGCAGCCAAATGAAAATACTTGGCTTGGATTTCAATAAACAAAGAGCGAAAAATTAAAGTAAAATATCTTCAGATTCTATTTATTTTAATACAAATTATCATGGAACAACCAATTTCTTTTGCAAATTCCATTCACAATATAAATAAGGAAAATAAGAGAAAGTAAAAATCTATTAAGCCTATAGACAAGAAATCTACCTAATTTTGCGAAAATTTTTTAGATATCGGCCAAAACGCGCCACTGTGACCAAATAATAAACTGAATTTTCATTTGGCTGCCTCTACCCACTTTTTAATAATCAACAAAGACTTAGTCAACTTGATTAGTAGTATTTTAGAAAGTTATTTTTTTTTAAATAAATTATTTTATAGATTTCATCTGTTAAATAATGGATTATTGGTAGCTAAGATCTAGATTTGCATTGTAATTATAAGGAAAATAATTTATAGATGAAGATAAAAGTAGGATTTATTGTTACTTTTATGTTCTCATAAAAAGGAAAGAAATGAGTTACTTGAAATGGTTTTTTTATTAAAGAATATACAGAGCCTATTAAAAGAATATGTTAATTAAATTTTAAATATTAAATTAGTACAGAAATATTAGTTTTTTCTATTAAATTAGTAGAAAAGAGTTTACAGGTGAAAGAAGAAACTTTACTTTTTTGCGGTCTTGTAAAAATTTCACAGGTGAATTTGTCCACCTTAGAAATCAGTTTCAAAATGTCTCCAAAGGCATTTTGAAATGTACAAGGCTAACTAGGACATATATAAACCAATAAACCGCATTCTTTTATTATTTAATAAAGGTGACCATAATTATAACATCGGGGTGGGGGTCCACGTGGTTTGGCTTCACACGTGGATCTCAACGAATAAACTGATTTGACCCACAAGTTGGGGGTCATATAAATTTAGCTATACTGTAGCGTCGATGATTCCAATGAGGGAAAAAAACAAGAGAGGGATTTTGGCTATTTTAGATAATCCGTTTAACCCGATGATCACACAAGATTGCCGGGTTGTGTGAGTGGCAGGGGACATCAGGATTGGGGTGGGCAGTACCAAAATCGTTAACGTTGGGGCGGGGCAAGAGGAATGCGTGGGTTCGGGGTCCTCCCTCCTCTGTGGCTTCCCTATCGATTCGGGTTCTATTCAATGGCATGAGCCCACACACTCACATATAGCCTATCCTATCATCATGTCGTGTTTGGGGTTGGGATTTGGGTTTGGGTTTGGGCACTCTTCCTCAAACACTGACCTAATAGAAGAATTCATTTAAATAAATGCCAAAGGAAATGGAAAATCCCAAGAGAATAAAAAATTCAACTAGCGAAATATTAAAGGGGATAAAATATTATTGTTGAAAAAAAAATTTCAAATTAAAAAAAAATCGCTGCTTAATTTGATAATAATATAATTTCGTATCGATTAAGATTTTTTCAAATAATTTTTTTGATCTTTAATTTAGTAAATCTTTTGATATAATACTGAAGAAGATATTAATCGAGAATAAGTTTTTATTCCTGAATTAAGATACAAAAACAGATATTGCCCCTAACCTGGGAAGGAAATGAGAACACACATTCTAAGGAAGTTACCCCTCGCTTCAGGAGATTATCACAAAATGTCAATGACTAACACAATTAGAAGATTTCAAAAGAAAAAAAAAACAGAGCGATTCGGGCCCTTAAATTAAGTCAATTTAATTAAATACATGTTTCGCCATTGGGGTACTCAAAATAAGAAATCTCTTGTTGAGTACCTCATACCTTAGTCGGCTTAATTATTTTAAGTTAAAAAAATGTTCTTACAAGTTTAAAGTTTTGTATAGGTTTGAATTTTAAAGCACACCTAAGTGTTATTTATTTTCAATCCATGACGTTCTATTATATTTTAAAACAATTATTAATTGTTTTACTTGACAATAGACATTCAATGAGATCCAAATCTCGGTTGTATAAAAGCTCAAGAGGAATGGGGCAAACTTCTCGTGACTTCTATTTCTAGCGTCTCTTTGATTTTTATTCTTTATTAATTAGATCAAGGTCTTTTGGTAAAGTACAAAGTTCACTAAAGAAGATGTAGCTATGATCTAAATTTAAGGTAACCCTTGTTTAAGGGGCAGGGATTTTGATTAAGAGGGATATTACATGTTATTTCGATTATCCACAAGAAGGATGTACTTTAAGAATGTCTTGGCAATTTAAAATATCGACTTTTAATTCTAATTAGGTAATTGAAAAAAGACTGAGAATCTTTTAATATTTAGATCCTTGTAAAATAGAAATTAATTAAATTAAAATCTCTTATAAATTGATATTATTATTTAACTTTGGGGAATCATTTTTTCACCAAGTCAATATAACAATATAAAATGAAGGGTTTACATTTTTTGGGAGATTTAGAAGTGATTTTTGAAAAGAGGCGATGCATCTCCTTAAATTCCAAAAATATAATGAAAAACAGATTTTCAACACGAAGAGGAAGGAGATATCTATATTTCTTTTAAAAACCATCAATAATAAAGCTATAATGTTTTGAAAACATTGAAAAATTAATTACTTTTTTTTTAAGAATTAATCATTTCGTCTGAAAGAAAATCAATGATTGTGAAAAGGTTATTAGGGCTTTGGATCAATCTCCTAAAAAAATATTTGTTGTGGCGGTAGTCGAAATAAAAGTAAAAATAAAAATATTTCGTAATTAAAAGTAAACATATTTTGCTTTTATGAAAATAAGGCTCCCCGCTCAACAGCAATTTTTTTAATCACTAATATACAACATATTGTTATTTATGACCACCAGCAATTGAATAGTTGCTAAAATTGTTCCATTTTTATTTGTTAAGTCTGCTATTAATCAATGGATGGCCCTAAAATTTCCTATTCTTCTTCCGTCTTAATTATAATGCACAAAGGCACATAAGAATTTGATTTTAAAACTGAATGAAAGCAACTATTTCATATCGAGTGTGCATTCGGTAGAGCTAAAAGCAACTATATAGAGGCGTTTCAACGGTTTCATCTGATAGAATGAAAAGTTGCTAGAGCGCAGGGGCCTAATAAAGCTATCAACTTGAAAAAAAACAATAACCAAATCAGATTTTAATTAAAATTTTAAAGTAACTAAAAAATTTTTAAGGAAAAATATATTCCAAGCATCGTAAATTTCTATAATAATAGATTATTAAAAAAAAAAAAGAAATTCAACATGCAAAATAGTGATTTGATTAGCTAATCCCAACGGCAATTTAATGTACTGTCATCATTCAATGTAAACACAAAGAAGTATAGTTCTGATAAAACAAATTTTTCTAATTACTTAAAAAAAATGTAATTTGAAAGATTTTTTTTAATGGGTCAATAGACTGGTAGAGATGATTGTTGGATGAACTCCAAAAAAAAGTCATAAATCATATGAAAAGATGTCCTTTAGAATTGAACATTGAAATGTCATTTAAAATAGAATCACTAATTATTTCTAAAAATAAAATATCTTAATATGACTTTTTTAAAAAAGTAAACAAAATAGGGAATGAATTATTAGAGAGGGTTTGATGAAGAAGGAGGGAGGGTTTAATATTGATTGAGGAAACAAGTTTGGGGTCGACATAGTGCAGTAAGATGATTTGAGGCAACATTTCTTTAGTATAGTCATTTTTGCTGGGTGTCAGCCAAAAAATGAAAGACATTTGAAGACTAGTCACGACTTTTAAAATTTAAAACAAAAATGATTTAAAGAATTTTTTTTTTAATGAACAGAAAAGAAAGGATGTGTTTTTATTCGAGAAATAAGGAAAGAAATTAAGAAACCCAAAAATTTTTCGACACAAACCTTTAAAAATATTGCAGTATTTGTACAAGTACAAAAGCGAATCCCAAATTTTTAGCATAAATTGTTTTGTAGTAATTTTTGGTGTTCAGGATAAAGAGATGATCTTTAAAAAATATGAGTTGAATTTATCCATTTCAAACGACCGGAAAAGTACTACAAAAAATTTATGTGAAATAATGTGTTTTTCCAAAACCGGAATAACTTCTTTACTAAGCAAGTGTCCCGAAAGAATGGAGGGAGGGGGAACGTCACAAACATAAAATTAAAAAAAAAATCCAAGCCCATTTGATATAAAGAACAATTTTTAATATCAGGAAAATCAGGACAGAACACGACCATATCTCTTCCAGACGAAAAAAACAACGAATTAATAAATTAGATGGGGTGGAGATTGAAGATGGCCTAGATAAGGGGCCGAAATGTCAGCCTGTTATCGAAATTAGAATTAGAATTGGGTATTTTTTGACTCCACCTCATCTCTCAATAATTCTAGTCACAAAGACATCCGATATATTTAATAAATTAGAAAATAATTACTTTCGAAAGTCGATTAGATGGAGAAAACTTTGATGCAACCTTATCTGGAGAATTTTTTCTTAAGAAAATCTAAAGTTAAAAAAAATGAAGACATTTTATTTTAAAGACTTAAAAATAAGAAAAATATTTTATCTAAATATCCTGAATAAAATTAAAATTAATCGAGTTTTTGAGAAGAAAAAGGACAAAAATGGAAAAAAGAAGAGTGTGTTTGTATGAAATAATAATAATAATAATAATAATAATGATAATAATCCTGTTACGTGGGCGGTTGCTGAGATTTATCTATCATCCGGCTTCAATAAGGGTCATTAACATCTAGAATAACATATTTTGGGAGAGAGGCATAAATACTAACTCTAACGTCTTCTAGTTAAACAACATGCAAATAATGGGAATCCACTAAATGAATGATGAAATACTGTGGAATTTCACACTCGAAATTAAATTTTAAGGGAGTGCAAAAAATGTGAATCGAATTATTATCGTAAAAAAACATATTTTAAAATAATAATTTATCATTTTTTTATATCTAAAAAGAAAATATTCCTTAAAAATAAATATTATATTTTTGTAAGGAATATTTTGTAAAGAAAGATTACTTACTTCTTCGCCATTTGTTTGTTCCGTTGACTTTTCGGGATAAACTCCAGCCCTTAAGAAGGATGCTTTCCATGAATCGACGTCATCTTGATTCTCGCAGGATAACTCAAGCTGCTTGTAATCCTAAACAAAACAAGCGACTACGTTCTACAGGATTGTACATAAAATCTACTTAAAATATTTTATTCTATTTTCTTTTCACCTCAAGCTATACAACTACAATTATTAAATATTAATAATATAAAATAATTGTCTATCAGAGTTACTTCACCCCCGTAATTCTGGTTGCATCTAACTATTGGTTATCTTGTCTTCGGACCTTAGGCAACCAGTTCATTTCTAAATATACAATAATAATAAATCATATGTGATTATGCCACTTGAAAAATGGTGCACTAAGGAGACGAAACAAGGAGAAATGAAATTTTACACAATAAAAAAACTTTTTATAAAATAAGGAGCAAAATAATAGAAGTTTTTCTTTTATATTAATCCTTTTTCAAAATTCACTTTAATTTAACTGATTTTTAATTAATTTTATTTTGGAGGAAGGCATTATTCTATCGTAAATATTTGTTTTGACATAATAATTGTTAGCTGAATCAATATGTAGCAGGATAAATAAAAGGCCAAGCAGTTATGTTTATTTCTTTATTATATTCGAACTCACAGCGACTGTTTCGGTCAACAATGCGACCATCTTCATGGCTAGGGTTCGGTCTACAGAAAACCCTCTTATGTGCCTTGATAGACATTTAATAAAAGTCAATATATGGCTGGATGCTAAATGATTACTTGTTAGATCGTAATGAATTTTATGAAATGTCTATCAAGGAACATAAGAGGGTTTTCTGTAGACCGAACCCTGGCCATGAAGATAATGGCATAGTCGACAGAAACATCGCTGTGGATTCGAATATAATAAAGAAATAAACATAGCTCCTTGACATTTTCCTGCTAGCTAGTTATTGTAATATGATATACGTATGTAGCATGAATACGTAAGTCCATCCAAATCGTACAGAACAAGAAATGGAATATATAGGATTATTGTTGTGATAAAAACTATTAAATATTTGTCATTGTCTATATCGAATGCCGAAAAAGAAAAAAAATGTTTAGGCCTAAATATTTCAACCGAAGAAAGCAATCAGCTGGAAAGCATTATTATTTATAAATGAAATTATTTACTGTTTCAATCATCATTTAATGCTTTTTTATAAATAGACTTCAAACTCTGTTGATGGCTATGACAAATAGGGTAAGAGAAAGTAAAATGAATTAAAAAATTTCATTAATAAATAGGGTATTTGAATACTTATTTGTGCTATATTTTTAAATAATTGTTTTTATTTTTTTTTTATTATTAAAATAGATTTATTGATTTTCAAGCATAGGACTACATTTCTTGAAATCACTATCAAAAATTCAAAGCTTGGATAAGTGGAGTAGGGCAAATATTAAAAAATTATTAATACTAACTTCGAATTTTTTTATAATTATTATTTAACTAAAAAAGCTCAACAAAGCAAATTTAAACTTTATTACCTTATGATTTACCTGATAATTAAAAAAAAAAAAATTAATTAAATAAATAAGAAACATCCAAAGTTTGTAAGGTTTGATTGACAAAATGTGACATGCAATATCGCGTTTTTCGAATAATTTAATAGATAGTAGATGATTAATTACCCAAATTCGCTTTGTTTTAATGCGGTCTTAGGACGTTGGAGGATTTTTGCCTCTCCACATGGGGTGGGGGTTGAATGTTCAAATGCATAATCCCCTCACTCTCCGAAAAAATCTTCTATATATGGTGTATATATCAGTTAAGATTTTTCCAGAAGGGACTTAGCAATAAGAAGAAATAAAAAGTATCGAAACTTTGACTATTTGTTTATACAGTGGAATCCCGATTATTCGCATTTCCTGCTAATTTGTACTTGCCGGTCCCCGGAGAAAATCCCGTTAACTGGTACAAAAACTTAAAAAAAAAATTTTTGTCGGTAATACGTATTATTTTTATGCTCGATGTCCCTCAAACTGTCTTATAATTCGTGCTTAAAAATCTCGTTAATTCGTACTGATTTCAAGAGAGGGGGTAGGAAAGCGAGTGAGAGAGATAAGATTTTCTCTTTCATTCGTAATATTTTCACTCAAAGGAAATGGAATTGAGCTTCTCTTACATTTTTCTATTCCTTCTACAGTCTTCGCATTAATAAGTTTTTTTAATTTTTTAATTTTGTACTGATAGTTTGTATTTTCGATAATTCGTACCAAATAAGATACGAAGGATCGGAATTCTACTGTATTAATTATTTCGATCAAGACGGCAATATGGTTAAAGGGAACAATAACGATACAGACTTCTCAAATGATTTTAATATATACTGCTAAAATATAATCTTTTTTTTTTTAACTAAAGAGGAATTTATTTTTTATTTTTTTAAAATGTGTTAATAATACCTTTAATATTAATAAATTAATATTATTAATATGATATTTACCTTGTAGACATTTCGTCCTTCGGGGTTAAAAAGAGCAAAGGTGTGACGCCTCGACATAAAGCCCTGTTCGACATCTCGAAGTTTCAATCCATCCAATGGCAGCATATATTTTTTCTCACGTTCCTTTAGAAAACAAAAGTTAATTTAGAATATATTTTCACATTAGATAATTTCTTATTATGTCAGATATTTCGTAATAGAAATCCTTTTCAATGATTAAAGAAATTATAATGCATTATTCATAAATTAAATTTTAAAAATATTTTTTTTTTTACTGAAAAAAATTAATTTTTAGAATAATTGCTACAAGAGTAGTAATCTATCTTTTAATAATAAATTATTCTTAATAGCGTTTATCATTTAAAGTAATATCTGGATAGTTCTTTCTTCTTTTCTTACAGTGAATAAATGATGACTTCCGTTTTGTGATAAGAGAATGTAAGCATTAAAGTTAAATTATGAATGAAGAATGCAACCCACCTCTTCATCTTTAAACCAGGAGATGCTTTCGCTTGTGAGCACGAACCAATAATCTCGACTGCCTCCTTTCATAATGCCCAAATTGTGAATACACATGTAGCCTTTGCGAATTACTTGGTTTCCTAATTTACGACCCGCCTTTACTGAATTTTCACTACTTTGCTGTGCACTAAAAAAATAAAAATTAAAATAAAAATGGTTTTATAATAAGCCAGGAAATTAATTTTCAAGTAAAATATAGATGAGATTTTATTGATTAAATAAATAATAGAAAGTGGAATGAAGAGTCATATTTAATTAAATAGCGAAGGGTCTCTATGGTGGCGAGAGATAAAAAGAGAGATGCCGGACTAACCATACGGTGAACGAAAAAAATTTGCAATCATCCAAAAGAAAGCACGGCAAAGATAATTTCGCACTAGGCGGTAGATTCACTAAGGAATTGTATCTTTTGATATTTAATTGACTGGGCCTTTCTTCCTGGAAGACATTCGGTAGGACCCATTCTTCTAGGATCGTACTTTATTTGTTCAAGATATTTTCCTACTTTTTATATAGAAAGAAACTAGGTATAACCAAAAGATGTTTAGAAATTATAAGAATCTTAAAAGATATGAACTTTAATGAAATAAAAAATATTTTAAGAATTTTTAAGAAAATATCTGTTAACATATTGATTTGTAACGGAGAAGAGCAACAGTCACCACAATCGTTGCGGTTAAGTGATGCCGAGCGCGGCGAAAGTTAGGGATTGGTGACCACAAGCAATCAGCGTGTGGAACGCCCCCCGGCCGGTAGCCATGGATAAAAATTATACGAATAAAAAAATAATCTAAATGGCCTCTGTCGCCGAAAATGGTTTAAAAAAAAAACATATTGATTGACACGGATCCTCCAAAAAATCATTTTTTTTTTGTACTGATCATGACCAGGAAAAATTCTAATCGAAACAAAAAAATATTTATTTAATAAATAAAAAATGCCTAGAGTGTTTTCATATATGTATACTATGAGGAAAATTGTTTTGGATTCCTTTTGTTTAAGACAGTTGACCCAGAATGTCAAGAATTATTATTGATGGAGACTTAATAGCAGAAATCCATTTTGGAAATAATCTTATTTGAAATTTGTTTAATAAAAAAAAAGGGGTACAAATTTAGATAAGGAAAATGATTTTTATTAATAAAATAGTTTTATTTTATACCTTATTATGACTTTAAAACTCGTTCTTTCGATTGTTAAGCTTTAAAAAAATCCGTGAGAAAAAATTATATAAGTGAAAATATTAGGTCATTGTTTTTAGTAATGTTAGTATATTAGTTAAAGTTAAAATAAAATTAGGAAAAATTAAAATTTACTTTCAAAATTTATTCAGGAAAGAAATCAAATCGGATTTTTAATAAAGAGAAATTAATATTATTGAATAGAAATTTATCAAAATTATGATCGCCATTGAGAAAAACAAGGCAAAAGCTATTTTATTTAACACTCACACTTTTTTCCCATTCACACTCACACACACAGTCTTTTCGCCAACTTAGGCCATTTAAGTCTTTGACGATAACCGTTATTAATTAATATATCTATTGTGGGTCAAGGCATTCTTATTTGGTAATGGCTTAAATAAAATCATCGGACTGCCTGGGATCCGAACCCGCGACCCTCGGTATAGAAGGCAGGCACGCTACCAACTACACAAAGCCAGAGGGCTAAAAAGCTATTTTGATTTTCAAGACAAATATACCTAATCCAAACTCGCCGATATATTTGTGTTCAGTCAAATATTTCGGAATAACCAGAAATTTATTTGTGAAAAAGATTCTATTATGCAAACTAAACTGGTTAGGATTAGTTCAAATTTATAAAACATGCAAAGATGGAGTGTAATAACGTCGAAAACTACTTCGAAATGTTATTTATAAGAAGAAAGTAATTATAATTATTTGTATAATAAAGCATCCGGTTATGAAAAAGAAAAAGAAAACTCTATATTTTTATTATATCATTTAATTATTATTTAACATAAAGAGAAATTAGCAATTTTTCAAAGAAAAAAAAAAGAAATTATTTTTTACATTTTCTCCCTCTCAGCAATGAGCTCTTCACTTAGCAGTAGGGGTCATTTATTATATGGATCTGTTTGTTATTTGTTCGGAATAAGCTTTGTGAATTTGAGCTTCGCTTGGTAAGTCAACCAAGACGTCATTAATATGGTAAAAACAAAGGAGGCATAGTGTACTAGTGAGAAGTCAGAATGGTAAGAAAAAAAATTAAATCTAACTGATGTGACCAGTTTTTACGGAATAAATAAGATAATAAAAAATGTACTATGTATTTTTTGTTTGTTTTTCAATTAAAAATTGGGCGTTTGGTCCACCAATTTAATAATAGCCAGAGAGCTTTTATTTGAAGTTTTTAGAAAAATTTGAATAATGGAATAAAATTTAGACTTTAGGATTGGTGAAATGAATCAAAGTTATTTGCCATGTATTAAGTTTACACAATGGTCGGTATTAATAGTTTTATAAATATAAAATGTGAAAAAGTTTTTTAAATAAATATGAAATATCAAAATTAAAATGTTAGTTGAAGATTCTCTTGTTAAGTGATTCGAAGTCTAGAGTTCACTAACCTGAGATTACTTGGTTTATGAGTCATTGATAATACAAAGAACTACAGAGCTTTCTATGTTCAAATAAAAAAAAGTTAAAATTTAAAGGAGTGAATTAATAATAAAATTTTGTTTGATTGATTAAAAACATTTACACTATTTCTATTTTATTAAAATAAATTTATATTCAAGTAATAAATAAAGAAGAATAAAAGTGAGATCGGAAGTAAAAATAGCGAATATTAAGAGAGGAGAAAGTTTCACTTTCAATTAGGTTTCATAGTGATTATTATACTCTTAATTAAGTAACAATAAATAATGAATTTTTTAAATTTTTTAATAAAGAAAAATAAAAGTGTGAAAGTCTTGATAAATTTTAATGCATTTATAAATAAATAGAAGGAAATAAAGATAAGATAATTTTCCTTTAAAAAATTAACTAAAATTCAATTATTGTGAATCTCCTCTGCTACTAAGAGGGAGAGTTTTTAATTTTTTTGTTCTCGTCATAAGAGATCAATGTTTTAATCTCACTTTAGAATACATGAAGATTAATGATGGCCTATAAAAATTTTGATATCTCAAAATTTTTCCTTCCTTTCATAAAAAGGAGAAAGATATATATAATGGGCTTTATGCACGATACATTACTGGTATTGCATCTTTATAATAATGTATACCACAATAAGAATTAAATGTATAATGAACAAATGTAAAATTAGAGTTTCCTTTTGATTCATTTATAATTATTTGGAAATACCAAGTAATAATGTGTCATATAATAGAGCTACATAGAAATGATTTGCTCACTTTGCAAAGCCGATGAAGTCCTCATGATTTGTATTCATATAAGCCAATTCACAGTCTATTAGTAGAATAATTTGGTCTTTGCATAGTTGTTCACGCTGTCTTATATATGTTGTAATAATTCGTTCTGTTTCTTCCCGTAATCGTGGATACCGAGCCATCTAAAAAAATATAAGGATATAATAATAATAAATTGGGTTCTCAATCATTCTAAATGAAAAGTTTTTCACGGGGTGCCTTGAGTACATAAAATAGATTAATACTCGTACTTATTCGAGTTCGATTTCGAGATTCTAAAATATTTGTACATTTTTGATGAATGAGATTGGAGTCGGGAGGAATGAAGCCAACCTTTAATCGGACTACCTTTAAACTTTATTCTAGGCAGACGTTTCGTAACCATAACGTGATGCCATCTTCAGTGCTAATCTAAGTTTCTCAAGGTGATATCTAATAAGAGTGTTGTGTATAGAAGTATCATCCTGGAGCACTCGACAAGTAATATTACTTATAGGCATAGGCCTAATACTTATCGAGCGCTCCAGGATGGTGCTTCCTATATACAACACTCATTACAATATATATGCCAGGGATACCTTAGCACTGAGGATGGCATTCGTTATGGTTCCGAAACCTCTGTCTGGAACAGGGATGGCCAACCCAAATGATCTTGCGGGCCACTTTGGAAATGCATCATAACTCCGCGGGCCGCATATAAATCCCCATATTAGTTTTAGACCAACTATAGAGATTTTTTTGTGGTAAAAAAAAAAAAAAAAAAATATTGATATATTGCAAAGAGTAGAGAGATAAAGGCAGCCAAAGCAAAATAAAGAAAAAAGTTTTTATTTTGCTTTATTGAACAACAATGTCGACGTTTTGGCCGATTCTTCCGGCCTTCATCAGAGCCTGTGTTTTATTTGTCTCGAACTTAGAGGGGCTCTTGGTTGAGCGATGATCACTCTTGAACCAGAAGTGATGTCAACTGACGAATGTTCGCAGGATGTGCCAAGAACACCTCTAAGTTCGAGGTAATTAAAAAACACATATCCTGATGAAGGCCAGAGGAATCGGTAGAAACGTTGTTAAATAAAATTTGTTTTCTTTAATTTGCTTTGGCTGCCTTTATCTCTTCATTATAAAATAAATATATTTCGTAGAAATGTAATGAACACCGCGGGCCGCAAAAATGTTCAAGGTGAGTTGGCCACCCCTGGTCTAGAATAAGGTATAAAAGTGGTCCGACTGGTTTCTTTCCTCTATATAACTATATAAACACATTTTATTTAATCTAAAAGCATTTTAGGGTATCATTTTTAGTAAAGTGAAGAGAGAGTGTTTTTTAATTTCAAGAAAAGTGGTTAAATTGTAAAAATGAAATACATACTTTGTCTGTACACACTCTTACGACGTTTGAAAGTTCTTGAATGACAAGATCTATACATTTAAGACTTGGTTCTTTTAACCTAGAAATTTGTTTTTTAACAATAGCTTCGAAAGCCATATCGGGTGTGAATAGACCAACGCGAATACCTAAAAAAAGAATTTAGTTAAGGATTTTATTAAAATAATAAGTTTATATCAAAAAATTACCATGAATATTTCTAATAGCGAAAGCAATTTCTCTTCGTAATTCCTTTTCATCAAATTCCATTTTAACGATTTCAAATGGGAAGCGTTCATGGAAGAGTCGATTGATCTTTGCACCTCCACTAAGTTCCATTGTATTAATTTGCGCTGAACCAGAACCTTCAATAGTACGTTCGAAATCCGATTGAAGTTGTTGAATCATCCTGAAGGAAAAAAAATCAATCTATTAATTTTGAAAAAGATATAAAGATAAAATATTGTAGATATAAAGAAAAGATTCAAGTGCAAATATTAATATGTGGATGCCTGTATGTTTCTCCTGTTTGTCTTCAAAATTTTCCGTGAGGTGTTATATCAGTTTTCTTTGTCCCATTATAAGTGAATAATGAAATTTGGAATGCGAGTTATTTTTTTGAATCTATACAAATAATTGTTACTTACTGTAGCATAGCTTTGGTTTTAATAGCCGGATCATCAGGCCTAAAATGTTTATATTGTTCCACATCCTTTTCAAGTGTCAACAATTGTTTTTGAAGTTTATCTCGTAGTCCTGGCAGTGTATCTCGAATGTGATTAGTTAATTGTTGATTGAGGACTCGCTGAAGATATGGTGTACCAAGTCGATCAGCAATATGACGATATGATGGATGACTGTACAAAAATTTCAATTACTCATTAGTATTTTTTAATAACATAGGTCTTTTAATTATGAAAAATAACAGGTTCATAAAGAAAATGCCAACAGTTTAATTAATTATTAAGGAAAAAATTTTTTTAACCATGTTTTGTTGTTTGTTAAATTCAAAATATTGCTATCTATACAACTTATTTTATTTTTCAATAATTTTTTTTTTTTTAATATTTTCATTATTTGTGTAGATAAACAAAATAAGTGAAAGAGTAATGTAGTGAATTGGCGTTCAAGTGCCAATATAGGGCTTCCTAATTGGTGAATCATTCAACCCGCATTATATATATGGCATAGACTATACAGGAAATGTTAAACGACAATATGAATAAAAAATTCAAAACGAGTAATTATATTTAAAAAATATATATAATATATAATAGCAAATATTTAATACCTTAAGAAAAATTTTCGTTCAGCAGCCAGAGCAGCTTTAATATCTTTTCGGCCTTCAATGTCTTTTTGACTTCTATTTACTACACCAATATAGCCACGTCGGAGTGGAAGTAGTTTATTTTCTAAGACATCTCGTGCATCAGTGCCTTCATCCATTAAATCGAGTTTGGTAATTACGCCGATAGTTCGTATGCCTGAATAAAAACCAATAAAATATTTATTTTTCATTTATACAATAATTTGTGAAAGAATGATAAATCTATTTACAATACAGTGATTTGAATAATCAGATATAAATAAATTCACTAAGGAGCTCACATCTTTTGAGTACATGGTTGGCGAGCATGAGTTACCAGAGCTAAGGGTGGCGTTTCTACCCTCTTTATTTTAGTTTTTTAGTAAGGAATAAAAAAAGAGCGAATGCAGCTATATTTATTTCGTTTACTTCAAGCCGACATTTCGGTCAGATTTGCGACCATCCTCAGGGCTGAAGTGTGTCAATAAAACTTCTCAAAATGTCGAATGGCGCAATTGTGTAAAATAAAACATCTTGCCATTTAATAAGAACCAAAGGCTGTGCGAGTCAAGGTTAGATTGTCAATCTGACAATTGCACTTTTTTAGGAGTTTTATTGACACATTTCAGTCCTGAGAATGGTCGAAAATCTGATCGAAACATCGGCTTGAAGTGATTAATAAACGAAATAAACGTAGCTCCAATCGCTCTTTTCTTTATTCCTTACTACAAGATCTACTCAGCTATCTATCTCACTCTAATATTTTAGTTTTTTCCTCCAGTAAACGCAGTGACGGTGCTACGGGGGGAGAGGGGGAGCGAATGCCTTGCCAATAATGACATCCCCCCGCTCCCGATCGGCTCGAAACCAAAGTTAGGGAATAATACTTTAAAAAGTAAAAAAGTGCATAGGCTAGCCCTGCCTGTTTGCCCTCTACCATCTACCCCTGCTAGGAGTATAGATGACACCTTCAGTGAGCAAGCCTATTGCCCGGCAATGATTACAATATCTCGTTTTCAAG
The DNA here is from genome assembly GCA_023213315.1 of Euborellia annulipes. NCBI lineage: Eukaryota > Metazoa > Arthropoda > Insecta > Dermaptera > Anisolabididae > Euborellia > Euborellia annulipes. The sequence continues at coordinate 173,825 of JAKCPI010006994.1, read as the reverse complement.
GAGTAAATGGCAAGGACTTTTTCAGTATATTCATATTCAACAAATGGATTTATTCAGCTAATTTCGCAGTTTCAATCTTATGAAAGACCATCACTTTTCAAAAAATTAGATAATTTGAAATTTAAAACTGCGGGTAGGATAATCATTTTCTAATCTTTGTACCCGTATAAACTAAGGATAAAGTTTCTTTAGTAATCATTATCTATTTCCGTTTTGCCTTCGTCGGCGGTTATTATATTATAAACAGCTGTTATCTTAAATCTCCAATTGCAGAGTTTTTTGTTTCAGTTGAATTTTTTTCAACAAATTTTTATGTAATAATAAAAAATAAATTATGCCTCTGGATTAGATATTGTAGGTATAAAAAAATTAAAAACTAAAAGTATGTTTTAATCTTGAAATGAATGATCATTTTAGAATTTGTCTGTTTTTGACATTTTAATTTATTGTTTGTTATTTTAGAAGCTTACGTTATGCTTTATCTTGAAAAAAAAAATCAATTAAAGATTAAAATACGTATCAATAAATAAATGATGGATAAAAGATATTTTATAACGCGAATACAATGAAAATCTGATTAAATTAAGAAAAAGAAAACAAATATCATTGAAATATTTTCAATTCATGAACCTTGAACTTGAAGAAATTACTTTTGATCAATATTAATCATTTAAAGTGGTTTTTATTCAATTTATTTGACTTAAGAGAAATACTTAGAGATAAATTTATATACAAAAATAGTCGGTATAATTTGTAAAATTTAGAGAAAAAATTTCTTAGAAATACAGTATAATGGTATCAGACCGACTTGAATAAAATTTTATTGTGGTTTAGGTTTTTTAACAAAAAATTGAATAAAAAATTGAATTGAATATATATTGAATTCCCAAAAATTTTAAAAATTAACACTGATTGATTTTTCAGTGATTTTCTGAAATAAACGATTATTACACACGAAACGTGAGGTGATGGGAATCTACACATAAATCTGTTCACAATATGTGATATGGTTCTATAATAAATAATTTTCAAATAAATGTAGATGACGGGTTTTTGAAATTTACGATTCCCTTGGAACAAACAAACATTCGTTTGTTAATTCTCTTAAAGAGGTTTGCTTTGTTTTTCTTTGGAGCAAATCAGATAAGCCAAAATTACTTATTAGAAAATTTAAAGATCCTAATATAAAGACTAGGTCTTTTTAAGCTCTCAAGTATCTCAATATTATGTATAAGAATCTAAATATGAAAGTAAATTTTAAACAATTTTATATGCTTACCGGCAGGATCAACTTCTTTGGCCATTTTAAGTGCATCGCTATTAGCCAAATCTGTATTAGCAGGAGTTACAGCCAAAACCAAACAACTTTCTCGTGTGATGAACTGCATAATCATTGAGCGAATCTGTTGTTCGATGTCAGCTGGTTGATCTCCAATTGGCACCTTGGTTAGACCCGGTAAATCGATCAGCGTAAGATTTAACACTGAAAAGAAATTGGATAATTTAAAAGAAGTCTTTAAAAAGTAACTATTCTTTAGAAGAAATAAAACGAGATGGTAGATATGTTTTTAAAGCAAGTCTCCTTTTAAGTAAAGATGGTTAACCCTACATATTAACATATTATTATAACAGCAGATTTGAAGCGACACAAAAATGCCCTTTTAACATGTCGACTATTGTCATTTGATTTTTTTTTTATAACTTCCTTTCTACCGAAATGATTGTGCGATATAGAAGTTTTATTTATCGTGATTAAATTTAAAATACCTATATACACAATTAATTTTTTGTTAGCGAGGTGAATAGCTGAATCAATATGTAGTAGGATAAATAAAATAAAATAAAATAAAATCTCAGGGGGGGGGGGGGGTTTACCGTTTTACCCGTTTACCCCCCCCTTGTATCCATCCTTGTTACACACCTAATTATTTCTATTTATTGCTAATAAAAAAATTAATAAGTAGGATAAATAAAAGGCCAAGCAGCTATGTTTCTTTATTATAAAACCCATAGCGACGTTTCAATCGACTAGGCTCATCTGACCATCTTCATAGTCGACCGAAACGTCGCTATGGGTTTTATAATAAAGAAACATAGCTGCTTGGCCTTTTATTTATCCTACTTATTAATTTTTTTATTTGCAATAAATAGAAATAATTAGGTGTGTAACAAGGGCGGATACAAGGGGGGGGTGTAAAGGGGGTAATTACCCCCCTGAGATTTAAAAAAAATAATTTTTTTCGAAAAAAAATGTATTTTTAATGTAAAATTTTAAAAATTAATACTTAAAAATTTGATTTATATTTATATTCTGGCAAACAAGTACAGAATGCGCCTTTAAATTACCGAAATTAAGTGTGCGACCAGTCACTCCAGATTACCCCCCCCCCCGAGAAATACCTCTGGATCCGCCACTGGTGTGTAATCTACCATCAGATCAATGGAGCTCCCGTCCCTAGTCTGAAGCTTAACACATTAACGTCTTTTTGCAAAACAAAACATTTTTGACATAATCTCAAAATGACAATTTTAAACAAGTTATATGAACAGAAGTATAATTCACAATGATTTATGATTGTGATCATCAGCTTAAAATTTTTTATAAATTTTTATATGAATTTAAAATTTTTTTATAAGTTTTTATATGGACAATTTAAAAAAAAAATTTTCAAATCGAACAATCAATTTGGTACAGAGGCAGTATTTTCGAAATAAATGCAACTTCTCTTCTATATCTTTTCAAATAACCACCAGGTGGGAATGATATGTCTCCCTCCAAGCAAAAAACAATGATACCCCTTATTTATTGTATGTTTTATAAGGGATTAATGAGAGTTTCAAAAAAAAAAAATTTTTTTTAAATTCAATGGATCTGATAGAGAATATTTTGTGATTAAAAAATAATTATTTAAGAAAATTTAAATATTTATTTTATAAAAAGCAATTCCATCCAGGTGTTATGGGATAATTTAATCTCTCTTTACTATAATTATACAAATTATATAAACTAACTTACCATTTGGAGAAAAAACTCTCAAATTAATAGGAATGTTTGAAATGCCCTTATTTGAGCCTGTTATTCGATCTGTTTCATCTTCGATTTCTTTCCGAACTTCATCAAAATCGACAAACTTTTTACCTTTACAATGTAAAAATTCAGCATATTCTATAAAAAAAAAAAAAAATAGAGGATAAATTTTGTTTGATAAAAAAATAAATAAAAACATTGGTTCAAGTCAATTTACCTCCATTAAAATTAATTAACTGTAAGATTAAAGGACGTCTGGTAACTATGCCTGAACCTCTTGGAAGGAAGTCTCTGAAAATAATTTATTTAATATTAATAAAATGACATAAAAATATTAATTCATAAGAGAGGCTTGAATTGACCCCTCTGCCATTGATTTTTTCTCAATTGAATTTTTATAAAGCCATTAACATTAAAACACAGAAGAGGCCAAAAAGTTATAGAGGAATAAATGATTAAAAAATTGATTGATTAATTAACAGAAGCTTATTAAAATTATAAATTATGTCTGGTCTGCTCTTTGAAAAAGATTGTAGTTAACTGTTTTTAACTCCCACTTCTTTTGAAATACTCCATTTGATTTATTTTAAATAACAGTAAACTTATCATTTCTAAGAAAATATTTGGATTAAAAATATCATACGAATTATAGGTATATCTAATATTTGCACTTTTTGGAAGATATCAGATTAATCATTTAATTATCCTAATCATTTAAAATTTATCAATATATCTTCTTTTTTGGATATAAAAAAAATATATTGATTTCTCCAACCACCACGCCCCTTCATCTCTCATGATAAAGGAATTTGTATAAATTTTTTAACCTTTTTCAAAACAGAAATGGAATTATTTAGGAATCTATATTAAAAAAACCTTTTGTGAATAACAAAATGAATCACATAGTTTTATTAAATATAAAAAGATGGATTGAAATTGCAAAAAAATAATGTTCAACTTCTTTTCAATTAAATTTATATTCAACAATTGTGATGAAACATTGTTAAATAGAGAAAAAGGCCTATTTTTATGTATTTTAATTAAATTCTAGCCCTAATTTTAAGTCAATCTCAAAAATATAATAATGTACTCATAAAGAAGTTATTTTGATTATTAACCGAAATGTCATTTTGGAAAATTGGAAATTATTAATAATTACGCAATTGCTCTAGGAAAAAATGAATAAAACGTAAAGATAAAACAAACGTCATTTTGTCTTTTGGACTATCGAAATATTTTATAGTACGTTTTTAATTATATTTATTAAAAATATAAATTTATAAGTTTTTCCATTTTGTATGTGAGTTTTCCTTTGTGATTTTTGACTAAATTGGCCTGAAGAAGGCTAAATAATCACTGACCGAAACGTTATATTTTATACAAATAAGTCGAAATTTGAAGTGAAATCATTGTTTATTTATTAATTATAAATATTTCCATACTTAAATATAAATAATTTTTATATAGCCTCTTTGTGATAAAAAAATCAATACGTATTATTTCGTGTAAAAGTGATAAAAATAATTCTAATAATAAATTGAATTATAAATTTTTAAAATTTAGATTAAAATTAAAAGAATTTAAAGAAATGATTATTATTTCTAGTTCAGAATCTAATATTGATTTTTTGCTAGCCTCTACAAATGATAAGTGTCATTGACAAAGGAACTTTTGAAATGAGTAAGGAATGGGATGATTCATAATAAATAAACTACTCACCGACCAACGAAATTTTCCAAAACTGAACTTTTTCCAGCACTTTGACCACCGACAACTGCAATTTGTGGTAAATCCAATTGCATATGAACACCCAATTGTGTAAATGCATCTTGCAATTTATTCACAATTGGTATCAATTGTTCCATACCCGTATTGCCTGACATTTTGTATTATGATTATTCTTTTAAGTCTTCTTAAAATGTAGAGAAGGATGGATGTTGTGTTGTTTTTTTATTATATTCACTTTGGGTGTTTGAGTTTTTATAAATGCAGGGAGAGCCAAGATGGTTGCGTTCCCATGAGCAGTAGACAAATACAACACAATCCCGGTGGTTATATATTCGCACGAATCACTTTAGACATTACAAAGATATATACTGATTGAATTTAGACTGGCAATAAACCAATTGGTGGGAGAGTTCGAGATAACATGGAGGTTATTAGGGAAAAAAATGACAAGCCAAGCTTTTCAAGCCACTGGCCACAAATTGAGCCTTGGGCCTCTGAGACGCTTCAAGCAGCCTGGCGGGCAACCGGCCAACTATCAATACTTGGCGCGCCGATCACCGCCCCTTCAATCCCCACCACTTTCGCTTCATCTTCCCCTCTCACAAACGGGTCAAAAACAATACCCGCTCCTTCTCGAAAAGGACAAATTTGCTCACAAATTTTATATGCGTAGGCAGGGGCGTATATAGAAATTTTTTTCGGGGGGGCCCGAACTCAAAAATTTTTCTGCGGAAAATTTTTTTTTTTAAGAAACTATATTTTTTTTCACACGAAATTTTTTGCGGAACATTTTTTCTTTTGTGGAACCAAAGTTTTCCGTCCTGCGGAAAAATTTGTTGTGCTGATGTCTCTATATCCCTATATATGTATATGTGTTTGGGAAATTTCGGGGGGGGGGGGAGCCGGCCCCCCCCTTATATACGCCCCTGTGCGTAGGGAATTGATATTTCTTTTTAATTTATTAATTAACCTTTTAGTTAAAAATGTTTTTTGAAAAATTGGAAAGTATTAATTCAAAATTTAAAAGGAGAAAGTGGAAGGGAGTCTATGGGGATTGGGTCTAAAAAACAACGAATCTTTATTTCAATCACGATTATAGATTTTAACTATACAGATTAGGGACATTTATTTATATCATTTTGTATCTAAATGATTTAAATAAATATTCATCCTTAAAGAATCTTAAAGAATCACAAATTTTGCGGTTCCTAAAATGTGCCCCCCCCCCCCCAGGCGCGCGCCTAGTTCGCCTTTCCGGAAATACTGCCCTATTATCAATCACTTACCTGGAGAGTTAAGGTGCTGTTTCATTGGTCGTTACTGTGCGACGCCGGTTTCAATGTATTAATTAATAAAATTTTATTTATATTTACCCCGAGATCTATTATCATTATAGGAAATTAACGGTATGAAACACGGCGTACAGTATATGAAACCGCAACCTTAAAGAATCAACCGGAAGCCTTCCATAATCGGTTGCTTGATGTAGGATGAAGAACTGATATTTAGGAAGTTAGAGTTAAAATGTCAGCCTTAGCTAAGATAATTCGTGATCCATTTTCTCCATGGGCATAACTAGGGTATTTGACTGGGTGGGGGGGGGGCATGGAACCAGTCATTCTCGCTGGGGAGGGGGGGGGGGAGCGTGGGACTAGCCAGCCATCCTCCGGGGGGGCCTGGAAGGCCCCATGTTGACTCAATTTTTCTCGGGTCGTGGAGTCTTCTAGAGGGAGGGGGTCCATGAGCCTTCTGGGGGACCGGACCCCCCCCCCCTGGACTCACCTAGTTAAGCCCATGATTTTCTCTAAAAGTGCGAGACTATGAGTATAAGGAGCTCGCAAACCGCCAAAATTGACAAAAATTTATTTCATTTGATGTTGATAAGAGAAGTGGTTGCATGGGCGTACCCAGGATCAAATCTAGGGGGGGGGGGGCATGGTCAGATCATGGTCGTCCAGGGGAAGGGCAGATCATGGTCGTCCAGATTGTGACATAGCTATTTTTTATATAGATGGGTAAAGCCTTCGAATTAAAGGCCTAAAAACCCTCGAATCCTAACAAAATGAATCATTCCCCGTCGCCAACCACCAATTTTGTTTCGTTTCATCACTTTATAAACATATAATTTTTTTTTTTTTTGTTGCTTCTAGGGGGGGGGGCAGCTGCCCCTGCCCCTCGCTGGGTACGCCCATGAGTGGTTGTTCAACGATTAGAATTATAGACAGGAAAAGAGGATGTCAGCCAAAAGGGGAGCCTCTATCGAATAAAAATCTCCATTCAGAAGACGTTTCGAGTTTAATTAAATAAATAAGAGAGGATGTCAGCCAAAAGGAGAGCCTCTATCGAATAAAAATCTCCATACAGAAGACGTTTCGGGTTTAATTAAATAAATTCATCATCAGTTCTTAAGAGATTATTGGCAATCTCAACGTGTACCCCATTGAGATGCAGATAGAGTTGTTATATATAAACATAAACAAAATTATATAAAAATACATATTTGCATATCCTATGTCATATGCTCATCAGAGAGAAACTCCTCTAGAACCGCTCTTGATAGGGACGCGATATAAATGGCCTAAGATGCCGAAAAAGACCTTAAAACAAAAAAAAATTCAGAGCTTATTCAGCTAATTCATTTTGAAGATAACTAAAATAACGAAGGCCAACTATGGAGATCTTTAAAATGGTTGGCCTTTTTAACAGATAAATGGAAAAAATTGAATATGAGGATATGGAGTGATCTTTGAAAATAAAATTTTTTTAAAAGATAAATCTAATGTTTGTTAGGCTTATCAGTGAACCGGGTTTGACTTGGCACCTGTTTTAATTTAATAGTGTTTTCAGTGCGTCACCAGTTAAAAAAAAATTATATAATACTCGTAACAAAAACTACTTATTACAAAATAATGATTATTTTAGTGACATTGTAACTATAGTAGTATATCATTTCCTTTAATATAGTAAAAATGAGATCGATTATATAAAACAATATAAAAGGAGCTGCCTAAGGAGTTTGAGAGAGCTTCTCGTTCAAACTCGAGTAACTCGTCATAAGATTAACTATATAAAAACTACATTATAAATCGAACTTTTTCTCAATGAAATTTTTTTTTTTTTTAATGTAGTTATTTTCGAAGAAAATCTAACAAAAGGATCAATGAGATTAATTCTCACTAAGGCTTAATCATTTAATCGATAACTCTGTTACAAGGAGAACTTTAACCGTGACCTTATTTTCTTGGTGGCTTATTATCCTATATTCTACCATGCCTCAAAGTAGTAATAATAATAAACAGGTGGTTCATAAAAAAAAAAAAAAACAAGAGGGTTGAAGTAACTTTGCCCCCCCCCTCCCAATTTTTGCGCAATTTCCTGTCAGTAAAAAAATTATAGGATCTAGAATATGGATTCCTACATAGTTTGAATTATTGTTGATTAAGAAGGTATTGATGCTATAGTAGCTAAGGACAGAAAATTAAAAAGCCAATCTGACTATAGCTAATTTTTGGAGACTATTAAGAAGGATTTCCCTCAATGAGACGCAATGAGAGTGTATGAAATTAATTAATTAATTATAAAAAAAAAATTATGAATAGGTTGAAGATGAGTAGTTGAAAGATAGGAAATAAAGTAACTTTTTGAGTTGCAATTTTTTGCCAAGTTTGAGTCGTCTTCGAGTTTGAATGCATCTCGAAAAATCTGGTGTGACTGGTCGCACAGCGCACAACTTTCTCTTACCTTCGATAATCGAAAGTTGTGTTCTGTGCGTGTCACACCAGTAAAGTACTATACTCTTTAGCCGATTGTGTTTCAAAGCTTCGTGTCACGTGCCAGGGGGATGCCTAACTTAAATATAAAATTTCAACCTTCTAGCTCTTTTCGTTCTTGAGATATTTTGTTCACACACACACACACACACACACAGACAGACCACGTCGCGAAAACCACTTTTTTGGACCTCAAAACTTGTATATCCATCAAAATCTCGACATCAAATTTTTGACATGAATCCAATACTTTCTCTATATAGGCCTAAGTATATAAACATATACATATAGGTAAGAGAAAGTAAGAAATAAAAGTAATTTCAATAGATGTTCCTATAAGGGCCTTTGAAATGAAAATCAAATTTTCAACCCCTTTAAGTAAAACAAAAATAAAACCAAACTAGATATTTGATACAACTTGTTTAAGAATTAGGAAATTTATGTTGTGATTTTCATTTTCTTTTGTATAATGAGAATAAATAGCTTTTCATATTGGTGCGATTAATCAACATCCCTCTTAAAAAAAAAAAAAAAAAAAAAAAAACTAAGTGATCAAGAGGCGAGTTTGCGCCGCTCTCAACATCTACCCACGCAGGCCCTGTGCCCCTTTGTCCCCTTTACAGCTGGCGAATTGACATAGAAAGGCCGTTCGATAAAAGATCTTACTGACTCAACTACTTGGTCCCTTCATTAAATGTTATCTAAAAATTTAGTTTTAAATCTGAAATAAGAGCTTTCCAATGATAAAAGAGTTTTATTATTATTATTATTAAACGCCTAATTAAAAATTTTATATTTCATCACTTCTTCCTTCGATCTATCTCAACCTCAATGCTAGTATCAGGTTACTCATATTACGCGGTCGTGGAACTAAATAATAAAATTTTTTGTTATAAATTTTGCACTTATTCATCAATTACAAATGTAATCACCTTTATGATAAATTGAAAATCAATATTAGCCAAGACACCTTCGCTTAAATTGCTCCCCAAGCAGGGGCTTATATAAGGCCCGCCCCCCCCCCCCGAAATTTCCCAAACACATATACATATATAGGGATATACAGATATCAGCGCAACAAATTTTTCCGCAGGATGGAAAACTTTGGTTCCGCAAAGGAAAAAATGTTCCACAAAAAATTTCGTGTGAAAAAAAATTTAGTTTCATAAAAAAAAATTTTCGCAGAAAAATTTTTGAGTTCAGGCCCTCCCCCCCCCCCCGAAAAAATTTCTATATACGCCCCTATCCCCAACTATGAGGACATGATTTGTTTCTAATTATTGAATGTTTTTTTATCAACCAGGCTAGTTTGGGAGGAGGACCTCCTCTCTCAAATATCCATTCGTCACTTAAATATCTTATCACTTATATTAGAAGTATAAAATTTACAGTATGCTTATATATTTTTTTAATGTCATAATAATTTAAAATTCAATTCAACTCAGCTGCAAAATAATTAGCTTTTTTACTTTTTCTTGCCCTATATATGAAATATATAGAGAGAAAGTATTGGATTCATGTAAAAAATTCGATGTCAAGATTTTGATGGATATACACGTTTTTAGGTCCCCTGAATTCAAAAAAAGTGGTTTTCGCAACATTGTCTGTCTTTGTGTCTGTGAACAAAATATCTCAAGAACGAAAAGACATAGGATTTTGAAATTTTATATTTAATAAAATGAAAGAGTGTGGATTTTATATTTAAGTTAGGCACTATTTTATTTTTTATTTTAGATATTTTTTTGGCATTGAAGACCATTTAGAACCCATCCCTATTTATTTACCCGGTAAATTGATTGGTAGCCAATTCAATTTAAAATAAAACGGGACGGGATGCGAACTCGATGGGGGCGGTTGGTTAGAAGATTCAATTTACAGGAGGGCTCTCTGGAGGAGGAAAATTTTTTAAATACATTCAAATACTAGTATTAGTAGTACTCTAGAGTAATTTATCATAATATGACAAAAAAACCGAAAATTTCAAAATTAAAAAAAAAAAAAACTTTTTATGTAAAGTACTATTTCTAGGTGACGTATTTACTCCAAAAGTTGATAGAAATCTACAATTTTAGTGTAAGGAGTATATACCAAATTTCATCGATCTGGCTGCATGCGTTTTTAAGTAATCGTGTTCACAGACAAACACACAGACATAATTCCAAAAGAATATACGAGAAAGTCTCGGGGAAGTCTTTCCCGATTTATTTTTATTTCTTTTATTTATCCGACGCACTTTTTCATACAAAAATATATATAATGGCACATACACGTATATTTGTTTCCGGGGGGCCCTCGCTTCCCTCCCCCTTATATACGCCCCTAATTCTGTGGTGAGCTATATTATATGAAGCTCGAGAGGGTACCTGCTAGCCCTTTCAATCTTAAATAATTTTTGTATTTGTGTTTAAATATAACTACTTAATTGAAAATAATTAATCAAATTATAATGGGCCCTGGGGCTTGGTGTAGTTGGTAGCGCGCCTACCTTGTATACCAAGGGTCGCCGTTTCGGACCCCAGGTAGTCCGATGATTTTATTTAAGCCCTGAATTTGAAGAAATAAAGTTGCTGTTGTATTAAACAATAAGAGGCTAAAGGAGCGAGCAGTTTGCTCGCCCCCGCAGCACCACGAAAATTTTGATTCCGCAAAAGAGGGAATGTTCCGAAGGCGAAAAAAATTTTGCGTCTCTAAAGGTAAAATATTTTTACGACCGGGAAAAAATTTTTGGTTCAGCGAAAGAGGGAATGTTCCACGGACGGCACATGAAAAAAAATTTGGTTCCACGGAAAAAAAAAATTTTCGCAGAAAAATTTTTGAGATCAGGCCCCCCTCCCCGAAAAAAAATTTCTATATACGCCCCTGCTCTGAAGAGTAACTTAGATGGGAATAATTCTGAGGTGGGTTCCTGTTTCCTTCCTCACGAGGTATAAATAACCCATAGTTGTCAGAAGTAAACATCCCTTCATATTTTTTAAGTTCAGATTAATGAAAAAATATTTAAAAAGAAAGTTATAGTATTGCAATTAATTTGTCTAATATAATAAAAACAAATTAACATTCTTAAATATGGCGGGTTTTAAAATAACATGAACCTAGCGCTTTGTTCATTTAACTTCCCTCCAGGTGATCAAATAGACTAACTTCATTCCAGTTTTTTCTCTTTACATTTTCATATTATTTAAAATGTCTGACATCGATAAATGGATAGACATTGCAAAAGAATGTAAATATCTTCCAGAAAATGATCTTAAGGTAAATTTCAAGTTTCAATTTTAATCTTTAATTTGGTTAAAACACTAAAAATATGTTTCTTTAATCATCTCTACAAGGGTTTGGTCATCCAATATTTGTATATTAAATCGATTTTATTTATTTTTAAAAATTTTTTTTTTAGAAATTATGTGATATGGTATGTGACCTTTTACTAGAAGAATCAAATATTCAACCAGTATCAACTCCTGTGACTGTATGTGGTGATATACATGGACAGGTACCAAGCAAGCATAACCTAGATTCCACACTCACAGTGCGATTCAACTAACGATTTTCTCAATCTGCTCATTTATTCTATCTTATATCCCTAACAATATCACTAATTATATTTATAAGTCTCTCAAGCTTCTTAATATGTATATTCTTAATCTAATTTGGAATGAGTAAACATTTAATCAACCTTTTGATTCATTTAAATATTTTATATTTTATCTATTTTCAAATTATATAATTAAAAAAATCTGATTAATTCAAAAATATAAATTCTATTCTTAAATTTAGTTATTTAATAAATTAATATTGTATAAAAACTCTTCCTCTAACTTAATTGATTTCAAATGGAAATTCAAAACTCTTAATAATTATTAATAATTATTATTTATGTAATGTTTAGAGAATTCTAATTTAAGATGATGTTGGCGTGTAACAACTAATCTATCAAAATATTAACTTAACATGGAATTTTGTAAATTTATTAAGAAACTGTCAATGTAGACCTAATGGTAATGATGTCAAAAGAAATACAAGACCTGTGAGGACAAATTTTTTTATTTCATTAAATTAACGCGCTTACTGCGACCTCAGGTCTAGGCCATTTTCAGAACCGACTACCGATAATCAAAGGGTGCACATTTTTTTCTCTGTACAGCGTCTGCTCAAAGCATGCTTAAAGAAAATATTTCCTTTCGCTTGCATTGAGCAGATTATAAATTATTAGGGGTTGTCGCTGTTTGGAGAAAAAAATTTGCACGCTTAGATTATTGCTAGTCGGCTCTGAAGACGGTCTAGACCTGGGGTCTATCGTTAGCCGTGTGGGCGTTAACTTAAAGAAATAAAAAAATTGACTAAACAAGTCTTGTATTTCTTTTGACCCCATTACCAATGAATTTTGTTTGGGCGGGTGGTGGTGATAGTGTTGGGGGAGAGGGGGATTCCTATTTCTTATGGGCTTTAAAAGATTTTTGTTTTTCTCTTCATATTTTATTTACATTTTCCTCAGGTTTTTTTTTTTTTTTATTTATTTTTTGGCATTTTCCTCAGGTTAATTTGATTAATTATTATTATATGATCATTTTTATTGTATTTTTACTTTTTTCAAATTATTTATTTTAAAAAAAATTCTTAATTTTTTTTAACATAGCGGTATATTAAAATTTTTTTTTCATTGCTTTTTGAAAATGATATCTTGAAGGTAGCCACCGTTCTATCCAATACATTTGGAGAGCCGAAATTTGAAGTTTTGGACAACTTTGGCCAACATCTCCGTGTCGATCTTGACGATAGATCACGAATATTGTTCTTCAGCTGAACCAGGATTTGCGGACGATCGGTATACACCAAGGATTTGAGATATCCCCATAAAAAAAAATCACATGCCCGCTGGCCACTCCAAATCACCCCTTAAAGAGATCGGGGAAATGTTCATGCAACAGAGACATGGAAATACGTGCCGTATGAGTCGTGGCGCCGTCTTGCTGGTACCAAACATCCCTTGAACATCCGGTGAACTCTTCCCCGAATGTCTCTTTAAGGGGTGATTTAGATTGGCCAGCGCGTTCGCTAGATTTATCACCCTGTGATTTTTTATGGGGATATCTCAAATCCTTGTTTACTACCTTATATACTACCAATCGCCCGAAAATTCTCGATCAGCTGAAGAAAATCGACACGGAAATGCTGGACAAAGGGGGCCAAAACTTCAGATTTCAACCCTTCCAATATATTGAGCAGAACGGTGGCCAGCTTCAAGATAATATTTTCAAAAAGTAATAAAAAAAATTTAAATTTACTGCTATGTAAAAAATAAAATTAAAATGATATCTCCAATACTTGTTTTAATATTGTTTAAAATCTCACCCTGTATAAAAACACCTCCTCTATCTTAATTGATTTCAAACAGAAATTTGAACTCTCTTAATAATTATTAATAATTATTATTTATGTTATATTTAGAGAATTCTAATTTAAGATTATTTAGGCTTTGATTATGGGCTGAACCCATCCCATATTTTAAAATACATATCTCTTCTCCACATTAATGAATTTTTTAAATCAATTTGTAATAATAAACCAGTAATAATTTATTTTAAAAAAATTTTTCTATTACAGTTTTACGATCTAGAAGAATTATTTCGAAATGGTGGACAGGTTCCTGATACCAATTATATTTTTATGGGGGATTTTGTGGATAGAGGCTACTACAGTTTAGAAACATTTACTAGGCTACTTACTTTGAAAGCTAAATGGTCAGATCGAATCACATTACTTAGAGGAAATCATGAATCTAGGCAAATTACTCAAGTATATGGATTTTATGGTAAATGAAATGAAATTTAAAAAATTCCATTTATTTCAATTTAATAATTTTTTTGATTTTTTTAGATGAATGTCAAAATAAATATGGAAATGCTAATGCGTGGAGGTATTGTTGTCAAGTATTTGATCTTCTTACTGTTGCGGCTGTGAGTAATTTTATTTATTTGCTGCCTTTCAAGAACTCTACATATTGTCTTTTTTAATTAAGGAACCCATAATTTTAGAAAGTAAAAAACAAAGGGTTAAGAAAAATATTTTATTTGTGTTTGTATCTTTTCTCCTTCATTGGAGGACCCCTAAAGCTCTGCAATTTTATCAAAATTGTACATTTTACTCGACACTGCCGCCAAACTAATTGCTTAATTATTAATTAATATAAATTAAATATAAATAATTAATATAAATAAAAACTCAGTTTTAGAGATTAAGATCACGGTTGCCAGATTTGAAAAATAGTAGATCGGGAATAAGCTCAAGGCTCTACTCTCGAGCACATCAGGCACTTTTGGCGCCGACTGTATTTTTTATCACATTCATATTCAATTTGTTCGGTTATCAAATTATGTCGAATGATTGTATAATATTTTCTATCTGTGAAAAGACAACTTTTTATTTCTCTGTACTGCTAGTATGGATAGATTTCTAAATTTATTATTATTAAAATCAAAGCACTTTACTAGATATTCTACGGCAACTAAAAAAAAATTATTTGCTTCATTGTTAAATATTTTAATCGGGTAACCCTGATTAAGATGATGGCTGCCCTTCTCTAAAGATACTTTTCATTCCAATAAGAAGTTGAAACAAAATTATAAAACAAAAAAAATGCCTTTGAATTTATTTGTAACTACCCTCAGGGACTATAGCCTCGCCCCTCCCCTGCTCTTCCCTTCACCCTCCTAGAGAGCATAAATTTACATTAGATATTTTGGATTCTTACTCAATATTTTTAAAATTATAAACTTCTTATAATAGCTAGTTGTGATGTTCATATTATTTTTAATTAAAATTACAGCTTATAGATGAACAGATTCTTTGCGTGCACGGGGGCTTGTCACCGGACATAAAGACACTAGATCAAATACGTAGTATTGAAAGAAATCAAGAAATACCTCATAAAGGTAAAATTCTATTTATTTTTATTTAATTATAACTTTTTCAAAATTTAAAATTTTTTATTCATTAAATTTTTCTAGGTGCTTTTTGTGATTTGGTGTGGTCTGATCCTGAAGACGTTGAAACATGGACTGTAAGTCCGAGAGGTGCAGGATGGCTCTTCGGCGCCAAAGTTACACATGAATTTATGCTTCTCAACCAATTAAAATTGATCTGCCGAGCTCATCAATTAGTTCATGAAGGTATATAAAAGATATAGGCCAAAAATGTATGACCTACGAATGATAGTTGTTAAATATTTAGTTAAGATCGTAATCAAAATATAAAATTATGGGATTATTAATTATACAATTTTTCATTTTTATTAATACTCTATTTTAACAATTTTGAAATTTTATTTATTTACTTAATTATATTTGTTTTCTCGTTACCTTCAATTTTCTCGTGATTCGAAAATCAGATTCTTGAAATCTCACACTGATTAATAATAATTGTCTGATAAGGAAAGCTGTATGTGGATTTTAAAATCTAAATTGAAGAAGAAAAATTCTAAACAGATTCCATACATTGGAAAATGAGAAAACAATAGCTTTTGTGGTTTCAATTATTTTTATTAGGGGAATTTTTAATTATAGACTACATTTTTGTATGAATTATATGAATTATATTTATTAAAAATATAAATATTGTACAACGTTTTAACTGCTAATTCTGGAGCTGTTCTCAAGTACTGTGCTCTTGCACCAACTCAAGTGAACTGTTCGGAACAAGTGCACAGTACTTAAGAACGGCTGCAGAATAAGCAGACGAAACGTTGTACTGAATTTATATTTTTAATAAATAATTAATACAAAAATGTGGTCTATAATTAAAAATTATTCCCCTAATAATGAGAAAACAATAAGAAATTACCTTTTCTGTGGGGCCTTATTTCTTCTATTTTTTATTTTTAGTTTTTTAGCCAACTGACTTGTACAAATTTTCCAGTTTCGACTAGATAGTCATCATCAGGGCCTGCGGTTGAAAAATGCCTTCTTTAATTTTATTTACATTCATTTCTTACACTTCCGCCGCCCAGTTCCAATCAGTTCGCGGCCCACGGGTTGGGAACCGCTGGTTTATATTATATTATAAGATTATTATCGAAAAAAATGTTGACCTTCTTGTTAATTTTAATTTTTTACTTTACATAAATTTTTTAATTAACTTAATAAATTTATTCAAATAACTAATTTATACTTTATTTTATAGGTTATAAATATATGTTTGATGAAAAATTAGTGACCGTCTGGTCGGCACCCAACTATTGTTACCGATGTGGTAATATAGCCTCTATTCTTGAATTTCAAGATGCCAACACTAAGGAAGAAAAACTGTTCCAGGCTGTACCCGATTCTGAAAGGGTGATACCACCCCGAACTACCACACCCTATTTCTTGTGATATCGCACGCTCACATGCATACTTAATGCAGATAGGAAAATACTTATTGTGATTTGTGATATTTGGGTATTCATATAATGTATAAAAAAGAAATTTAAAACAGCATTCTGAATTTCACTATAGGTCTTGATTCACCTAGCCCATTCAGGCTCTGTTCTATATCATTTTGATATTAAATATACTGTTAATAAGTATTGATAAATTTTTAACAATTTTTTTAAAATAAAATAAATAATGCCATATTATATATTCTGTCAAACTAGAGAAGTTTTTACTCTGGTTAATTTGTTAAAAAGGAGACCAATAGATTCAAGCCTTGGTTAACAAACATAATCGAAAAAAAAAATAAAAAAATAAAGTGCTAAATAAATTATTGGATTTTATTATTCTATAAAAAAAAAGAAGTGATTTCTTAACTTAGATACCTTGTACCTGATTGCCTGCCAAAACGACGTTTGTCAATTTTGAGCTAGGTAAGAATCTGTTGGTTTTTTCCTTAATTGTTAGCCACAAAACTAAAGCTCTTTATGAGTGAAAATGATTTAAAATATGAGGTGGAGCAAGACTAATGGTTTAACTAAATCCCCACATTGTGGACATACAATACGAGATAGAGAATTAAATAATATAAAGAGGACAGTTAAAAAAATCATTTTTTCTAAACTTTTATTTTTTATTTTATTTCTTTCTCATTTACAACTAGAGAAAGATTTTCAAATAATCTGTTTGAGTTATTTTATAAAACTATTTTAAATTATATTTAAAGGTCCTTTTATTTTCAGAATATGTATATATATATATATATACAAACATATATATATATATATTTTGAAGAATGTTCTAATTTTAACAAATTTTGAGATAAATATTTTTCATTACTTCTATATATATATATATATATATATATATTTACCTTTTATTTATAACTTGGAGATGTTAAAATATTTTCAAATACAATTTATTTATAAAATTTGTTAATATAAATAGCCTGCTTATAATTAACAAAAATTTTCTTTAATTTTATGAAAGTATATTTTAACTTAATTGTTAAAATAGTATTTATTATATAGCTACATAGAGATAGTTTATTTAAATACTTTTAGTTTTGCATCTTAATATTCACAATATATATATATATATATATATATATATATGTTTAAATTATAGTATTAATACTAACATCTTCGAAAAATTTTAATCTCAAAGTTTTAATATTAACAAACTTATCAAAAGGACCTGAAAAAATATATAGTACAATTTTAGATGTAATTGTTATTAGTATTTAAATTATTGTTTTCTACTTCTAAAGAGCTTTTTATGATATATTGGCTTTTATATTATATAATTAATTTTACCTAAATTACCTCTGGTTAATGAATATAAATATATGTGTGCATTCTTATGCACTGCCTATTTTTAATTTTTATTCTAAAAAAAAATATATAAATTTTAAAGCTCAAGAATCTAATATAACGCATCGATAAAGTATTAAGTTTAAAATAAGTATTTAAATACAAATAAATGATTATTTTTGGATTTCCCTGACCCAAACAGAGATTCATCGACATCTATCATTCCTCTGAGCTTAAATGGATTCTCATATCGTGAGTCGATGCATCTCTTGCTAATTTTTGTGTATAGAAACCGAAAGAAATATTCACTGTTATTGTCCGAATTCTCGCTTTATCCTTCAAATTGCGCAAAACAATTAAAAAATGCAGCCATTAAAGAGAAAATGTTCATTCTTAATGTGATCTCGTTGTTATGTTGATATAATGTAATTACATATAAAAACAAAATAATAGAGATCAGATATCCAGCTTAGGCATCCCCAGAATGAACAAATCTCAGGCTTTAAATTAACCTGCTTTAATAAATGGATCTCTTAACGAATATAAAAAAGAAAAGAATCACTTGATAAAACATCTTTGTTTTTTTTTTTTATTATTCTAATTTTGATTATTTATTTTTTTCATGAGCCTACCTTGGCATATAGGGCTAGACATCACTTGCATATCGGGATTAAAGGCAAAAAATGTCTTTACGTGGCACTAGCGTACCTTTAAAAATAATCGCAATGAAAATGGGCACACTTACTTTGAACAAAAAACACCTAAACTTTTTTAAGCGGTAATGTGAGCTACCTTCCAAATCTTTTGTAACGTTTTCTATAGTTGAATAAAAACCTTATTCATCGTATATTAAATTATTTTAATAATATGAACATGAAGAAAAAAAAAGAAAATTTTTTAGATAGTCCTGTATAATTATGAATTTTAAATAAACTTTATCACTTTTGTTCTTAAACAACCTCTCATATCCATTTTCTTCCTCCAAAATGCTCTTCAAGATTTTGAATATATAATTTTCAAATGTTTTTTTTTGTTGAGTAATTCAGACAATATTACGATTCCCTAAAAATTCTGACCATAATGTGTTAAAAAAAATAGAACAAAGCGAAAAGAATTGATTAAAAAAAAAAAGTCGAAATAATTTTTAATTGGGCTGGCGACCTAGGATAAAGATTGTCCGTCCGTCGTTAAAAAGCGAAATACTGGTTCGAGTTCAGGAGAGCGATTTTTTTTTTTTGTTTCTCATTCACACTTACACTCACACACATTCACACTGTCTTTTCGGCAACTCTGGCCATTTAAGACTTTATACGATAACCGTTGTAATTAATAAATGTATTTGGGGTTCAGGCATTTCTATTTAAGCCAACTGGTATCCAAATGGCTTAAATAAAATCTTCGGACTGCCTGGGTCCGAACCCGCGACGTTTGGTATAGGAGTTAGAGAGCGATTTAAATCATGCATCAAAACAAACTCATCTCGCAAATTGTCCTTCTCTTAAACAATATCTCTATATATATATATAAATACTATATATATTGACTATTGTACATTGACTGGCTAATTCACAGTCTATTGGGAGTTGCTTGAAAAAACTTTTTCAAACAAACGAGTTAATTATTTTTAATTTTTAATTTTTTTGCCATTAAAAACTCGATACTGATATACAAAATATATTTGTAATGTTTTGAATCGAGAAAGAGAGATTCATAGGGCTGATCCAGAGTAGTTTTTCGGAGGCCCCCCTTCGGGGGAGGGGGGGGGGTAATTTGGTGTGACCGGTCACATTACACACAACCTCCTTTTTTTTATTTTATATTAAAAATAACATTTAATTTCCAAAAAAAAAAATTTTTCTCAAATCTCGGGGGGGGGGGGAGAGGATAATTACCTCCTTTACAACCCCCCCCCCCCCCTTCCGACGTTGATCTGTTGATCTACACCCATTGAACTCAAGAAAGCGATATATATATACTGAAATATAAAGAAAATTGAAATATATACTTATGAATATTTACAATTTTTTATAATAAAAATAGTACATTAGATGACTTCAAATAAATTCGCTTGAATATAAAAAATTTGTTGATAATATGGAACTACATGCGCTTTATTTGAATAATTTAGATTTTATATTTTTTATTTTATTATTTATTATCCTTCCTTGTCCTGGTTTGTTGGGCCTGACAAAAATACTTTGAGCCTGATCGGCTCAGGGCCATATTTACGAGAAGGCGGACCAGGCGTGCGCCTGGGAGGCAAATTTTAAGGGCGTAAAAATTCGTGAAAAAAAACTATATACATATCGGCTTAAATTTTTTTTTAATAGTCGTTAAAAAACTAAAAGAACACAGTCTTTTTTATCAAAAATAGGAAAAATATAATAAAAGAATAATTTTTGTGTTGGGGTGATTGAAAGGCCCCCCCTATTCAGGGGAGGGGGTGGCAAATGCCTAAATCCGCCCTTGGATCGATTTCTTTCAAAAATTCCAATAACTATCAAAAACTATTTTTATAGATGTTTGATTTCATGTATATATTAATCCGATTTCTTTGCGGCCTTTTTTTAAATTTTAGAACTATCTTAACTCTATAGAGTGTGCTGCCACTTGCGGGAGTCTTTAAAAACTCATTTAGGCGGCATCCAAAGAGTATAACTCTTTGGCGGCATCTTAATAACCTGTCAACCATGCTTGACTGTTCATGTTTTAGTATAATTATTAAAATTTTATTTTTTTCTTATAATATTTGTATGTCAACTGATGTTGAATATATAAATCATTAAATTTAGTATTTGTTTATATAGTTTTGTATTAAATTGAGTGTAAAATGAGTGCAAAATGGAAAGATTTTTTATCAGAATATTATCAAGATTTGGCAACTTGTCATTTAATTCTTAAATCTCCTTCAAGTGAGTTTATTTCTAATATTTAAATAACTTCTTTATCTATGTGATTAATTTAATATTATTATTTAGTTACTTAATATTATGATTCTAGGACCCCAAGCTCAGGAATTTATAATTATTTGTTAATATTTTTAAATAAATCTATTTTACATTTTTTGTTTCTAAAAAGTAATTTTCTGCCAAAGTTAGCTCATGTTGCTAATACTTTAATTAGACGTAGATGCGTAGCTATTCTGCTTATTTATTCACAGTAGAAAATATTCTCTTTTCCCTTCAAACAAATTCAGGCTGTGAGATAATATATTTATGTCACTTAACTGAAAACTTTAATTAATCAATAAGACGCTGAATGAGCAGGCAGCCAGGTAGTTTGTCTCCACGAAATGAAACTCTGTTGAGGAAACAGTTTCGGTTTTAATAAAATATATCTATTTATCGAGAACGTGAGCTCAAATCACAAAGCATTGAGTCATATTGCGGAGTTGTCAGTAAATATTTTGTATCTCAAATTTGGCTCATCGTATAAGCTGATTGCAATGCTTTATATTTTATACAAATAATTTATGTATAATACACAACAACTAACAACTCTTCAATATGACACATGGCTTTGTCATTTGAGCTCACACTCTCGATAAATGGACTGATGATGGTTATATTTCATAAAAACCGAAACTGTTTCCTCCACAGAGAGTTTCATTTCGTGGAGACTAACTACCTGGCTGCCCGCTTCTTTTTCTTTTTATTGTTTAAACCACCACCTTTTTTTTTTTTAAAAATTTAAATAAAAATTAAAAAGAAAAAAACAACACCATCACTAAAAGCAGAAACTTTTTTTTTTTTAGAGGGCTGGGGGAAAACTTTTTATTTTTATATTAAATCTTATCTTAATAATTATATGAAAAGTTAAATAATATTTTTTTCGTAATTGACAATTTTTTTGAATAGAGTAAATGCGGGATATATATTTATATATTTCTATTCCATTTTGTTTGGCCCAAAACAAGATAAATAAAAGATATCCATTAAGATAAGCTAAAATCTTTTTCTTGTAAATTTTAATCAATATTTATTTCTTGTTTTAGGCTCAATAGATGATCCGTTGAGTATTGTAATTGCTACCAAAGATGGGAGATTAATCGAATTTTCTAATCTCTTAATAAAATATAATTGTGATACTAATAAAAAAAATATTTCTAATATTATTTTATTTAAAAGATATAATCCAGATTTAAGATATTTTCTCCTTCATGATTCAGAAAGCCTTCTTGTAGTTACTGATCAAAATAATATGTTTAAAGTAATTAACTTTATTTAAAAAAACAATTATATTTATATACACTATAATTAAATTATTATAATAAATCTCTTTTAGATAATTAGATCTTATGACTCTTTTTCCAAAATTGAAATATTTGATTTTTGGAATAAAAAATTTCCGCAAGTGGGAATATGGTTTAAAGAATCTTATGGAGAAAAAGAACCTGATGTGATTACTATATTTGAAGATAAAAATAAAATTCTACAAGATTCGATTGCAGATCCAGTCTTTATTGACAATCAAAGGGTAAATTTTTTTTAAGACTGGCATTTTATGCCACATTGACTTTAGCGAATATACCGTATATAAATATATATATATATATATTTTAATAGTTTTTGAGATATATTAATATTCAATAAATAATAAATTCGTTTCCGACTTGACTACTTCGATTCTCTTGGTAGAGAAAAGCAAGCCATATATAGGTAATTATATAAAAGACAATCTCTGTCTGTCTGTCTGTCTGTCTGTTTGTAACGCATAGACTCCGAAACTACTGGACCGATTTTCATGGAGTTTTTTTTAATGGGTAGGGAATTTTCCGGGGGTGGTTTTAGGCTATCATTATATCGAATTAGGGGTAGGGAACCCCCCTTTTTGGGGGTTATCAATTACCCCATAGCAAAGCATTGGAAAACAGGATCTAACTCGCTTTATGAAAAATATATTTATCAAATCTTTAAAATGAAAAATAAAAACTCTTCCTCCCCCTAACAATTCGACATTTGAAAAGATTTTTCCGCTCTGCGCCCCCCCCCCTAAAATTTTATTTTTTTTATTTTTCATTCGATTTTAATAAAATTTAAAATGACGCTTCCTTAGGGTGTAAATAATTGAAAAATGGTATTTTAGACCCCAGAAAGTTCAATCACCCCCTGCCCCCCCTGAAATTTATTTTTCATTCGATTTTAATAAAATTTAAAATTACGCTTCCTTAGGGTGTAAATAATTGAAAAATGGTATTTTAGACCCCAGAAAGTTCAATCACCCCCTGCCCCCCTGAAATTTATTTTTCATTCGATTTTAATAAAATTTAAAATGTTGCTTTCTTAGGGTGTAAATAATTGAAAAATGGTATTTTAGACATCAGAAAGTTCAATCACCCCCTGACCCCCCTGAAATTTATTTTTCATTCGATTTTAATAAAATTTAAAATGTTGCTTTCTTAGGGTGTAAATAATTGAAAAATGGTATTTTAGACATCAGAAAGTTCAATCACCCCCCTGACCCCCCTGAAATTTATTTTTCATTCGATTTTAATAAAATTTAAAATGACGCTTTCTTAGGGTGTAAATAATTGAAAAATGGTATTTTAGACATCAGAAAGTTCAATCACCCCCTGACCCCCCCTAAAATTTATTTTTCATTCGTTTTTAATAAAATTTAAAATTACGCTTCCTTAGGGTGTAAATAATTGAAAAATATATTAATCAAATATTTAAAATAAAAAATAAAAACTCTTTTTCATAATTAATCAAAATACATTTATCTGGACAACTCTTAGTCATATCCCGAGACGCCGCCCGCCAGGGTGCGGGGTAGGGTTGCCGAAGGCAACCCTACCGCAGCTAGTATATGGTAATAGGCATATATAGGGAAATGTATTTGTTGGTGTGATCGAAGGCCCAGTGTCCTGGTGCAAAGGGAAGCACCGATGACCCGCTCTGGCTGGAGATCCCGATTCAAGTCCCGGGGGTCATGGGACGTTTGGTCCACCAACAAATAAACATACTCACAAAAACTTGTTAAATATATATTTATATACTCTCAGTATCAGCAAAATGTATACACTCTAACAGTTTGAAAAAACAACTCTAAAGCTTAGAGAGAGCAACTTTAAGCCATGCAACCAACAACCATGGGCGCAACTAGGGAATTTGGCTGGGGGAGCCATGGGACCTGCTATCCTCCGGGTGCTCTGAAAGGCCTCAAATTATCTCAATTTTTCTTGGGGCTAGGAGCCTTCTGGGATGGGCCACGGGCCTTCTGGGGACAGGCAGGCCCCTCAGGAATATCCTTAGCTAAGCCCATGCCAACAAAGTTTATTTGCTTAAACAGTCAACATTTTCAAATGCCCTAATTAATTAATTAATTTTATCAAAACACATTTAAAATAAATAAATTAACATTATCTATCTGATCACATTGCTAATCTCTCTGGGAAGGGCCCAGTTAAAACTCTAGCGAACGTATACTTTTGGCTGATACAGGAAGTATATACCCTAAATACTAAAGTATACTATTTTTTTCAGAAACTAAATTTGGAAATAGACAAGGCAGAAAATGAAATAATTAATCAACGTTCCGTCATTTTAAATTCAAGTTTATTATATACTGATAAGGTGTATCAAGCAAAAAATAAAGCTCACCAGCTAAAAAATGCCTCTTCGGAAACACTAATTAAACATAAACTTTGTTCGGTTCTAGCCGAAGATTTTATTCTTTATAAACATCAGGTAAAACTATTATTTTATAGCATTTCAAATATTATATTAGTAATATTAATCTAATAAAGCTACACATCGATATTTATATATTTTTTACTTAAAATATCTAAAGTTTTGAAAATTTTTCTTGAGTTATTTATTGGGGAATTATTTTCTCTCTAATTTTGAGCAGGAGCAAATGAGGGATGTATATAGGAGAAAGGATTATGAGACAGTTCAGGCAAAAAAAGCCTGACTCTCTCTCCCACCCACCTTCAGAAAAAAAAAATTTGTTACTACGTGACAGGACTAAAGGTTCTTAGGGTTTATATACGAATTTTATGTTATGTAATTTTACAAGAGCAGAATAATTACTTTAAAATGCTAATTAATTTTATTTTATTCCAGCTCTTAGAAGACGATGATTCTTCTAGTTCAGGTTCTTCAAGTGAAGATGAAGTTGAAATTTTAAAAGCTTCGGCTGTCCTAGTTGAAACTTGGCAACGACATCATGCCGGGAAGTGGCTTCTCGGCTACGTGATTCGTAACACTGGCAATTGGTGAGTCCGTTAATCCTTTTATAATATAAGAATTATTTATTTTTCCAAATTTTAAACCAATCATATCTATTATTCGACATTTATTTTTTCTACAACTGGCCTTTGACTATTTTTCAAAATATTTCTATCTCTTAACTATCGTGTCTATAACCTATTGAAGTTTATATAGGCCATATATGGGTAAAAATTATATATTTTTTCTTTATTTATGATTTTCAAATAATTTTGAAGATCCTTAATCACATCCTTTTCTTCACATTGAAATATAATGAAAATATAGAAACGTAATGATGAAAATTTCTTATTCAAAAAAATCGCAGACATCCCAAAGAAGAATTTTCACAGAACTCCTCTTTTTTGTTATATTAACAAACCGTATTTTATAACAATGGAAGTATTGTAATCATACTAGTTTTTACTGTCAGTCGCCGTCAGTCTGCTTGCTCCATTATTAATTAATTTAATTGTTTCATATCCACGATTTCAAATGAAATGGGCAAATTATACTAATTATTTATCTTCAACTTTTATTGTTTCATTAAATATATAATAATAATTTTACAAAGAGATATGATAAATTATTCATTACTGACTCGAGTCTAATTATTTTATTTTTTTTTCATAGTTTTATTCGAAATATCAAAAGAATTTAATTGAGACAATTATTGATTGGAACTAAGTAAATTATCTATTTTACTTTTGTTGATATTATTCATTGATTTTACATTAGAACCTTTTTCTTTCTTAGGCCATTAATTTAAAACCCTGCTTCGAGCAAACCAGCATTTTTTATATTAATAATCGTATATCATCTTATTTTTTTCTATTTTGTATATAAACATTAGCATTTTTGAATTTTTATTGAAAAGTTCTATATAAGAAGTATTAATTAAGTTTATTTTAATTAATTGATTTTTATTTAAGAACCGTGCCGTACTTGAATATTATCTTCAGGATTTCTACAAATTTTTTTTTTTAATTTTCCTTGATATTAAATTTAATCTACTGTGAATTAATTATATAATTGATATAAAAATAACAAACAAAACATATCGTCTTTTTCAAATCAAACATAAACTTTTTTATAGCACAGCCCTAGTTATATTTTTTAAATATATAAAAATTCAAAATTAAGAATTTAACAGAGAATTTTTTTTTTTAAATATAAAATAAAATTAACAATGAGTGAGCAATTAATTTGTGCAGTTGTTTTGTGAGGCTCACATATTTTTTTATAAAATTACTAAAATAACAATATGATTTTCCTCTTTGTTTCAAGAAAAGAGAGAATTTTCACCTCACAAAATCAACTATTTTAGGCCTAGAAGTAGACTTATTATTAATTATTATTAGAGGGTAGGACTGTCCAACCAATAACTATCCAAAGTGGATTCAACTGCAATTAGGCACTTACCAGCATTAGCATTTTATTAATAAACACCTAAACACAGATCCTAAGTAATTCCAATACTGGTGACAATCACACATGCGTCATAAATTAAAGTATCTTTTATAACAGCCTAAATTCATCATCATAAATCCTATACCCTTTAGAGATTTTTTAACATATTAAAAAAAAATCTAACTAATTTTACAATTAAAAAAAAACCTAGTTTTTTAATTTACTTTCTTTTTTTTTCTAAAAATTAATTTTCTTTAATAATTTTTTATAATAATTATAATTTCTTATGTTTTATTTGCTGTATTTCTATGTTCATTCCTAAGGACGGATAGCTTAGATATTTATATTTTTGTAGTAGTAGTAGTATATAATTTAAAAAAAAAGAAGAAATTACTAAAAATATTTAAACTATCTTCATTTTTTTAAGTATAGATATATCGATCAATAGAATAGATTTTTTATTTTTGGTGATGGCCACTAGCCAGGACGGGGGGTGGGGGGAGGGGGGTTGAGGTAGCCTGGACAAAAAATATTATAATTCTAATCCTATAGAAAAAAAGTTCTTTATTAATACTAATTTCAATCCTTAACAAAAACAAAATTCTGGGACCGCTACCGGATGTTTTTTTTTAATTTTTAATATTTTTTTTTTAGTTTTTTTTTACAATTTGTCTTCCCATATTTCTCTCTTAAATCCTCACACTAATTAATCGGTTAATCATCAAAAATATATGTAATTTATAGAAAATCTTTGTAGAGCAAAAAAAAAAAAAAAAATTCCGATAAAATAAAGCGAACTTATTATAGGGGATAAATGAAATTTAACTTGGAGTTATGAGGCAGATTAATCGATAATCGCTATAGGCTATGATCGATACATCGCTAGTTTTCTTTAACTCATTTATTACTCTTTAAAGAAGCACTAATAATTTAATCTTAGAAAATTATTTTGGGACGAGTATATAGCATCAGTATGGAATTTTTTTTTCTGAGGAAGCTTAATTTGTCTTTTTTTATTCCAGTTCCACTTTTATTTTGTTAAAGAGGAAATTGACCAAAGAATCGTGATTAGATGTTCGTGCTCTGACATATTTAGACTCAAATCATTTTTATACTCATCAAATTCACTCATAGACAAGACTTACGTTCAATTATCACACTAAAAATAGTCATAAATACAAAAAAAAACATTTAAACTATTAACAACAAATGTTCCCTCGATTCACTCGCATTCACAAATTTATATTGTCTTTTTATAATTATTTTAAATAGATTGATTCGATATTGCTTTTTATTAGCATGGAATGATTGATTAATTCTGAGCGATCCAAGCTAATATCAATCTCACTTTGAAGACTTCACAAAAAATTTAAGGGAATGAATCCTTGATTGAAAGTTTAATTGTCTTTTAAAGATAATTGTGTGAATGTGTGTGTATGTGTGTGAATTATATGTGAATTGTATTGTGTTTTATATATGTGTAGGGGTTTTGAGAATTGACGGCGCTTTGGAAGGCTTTTAGGCATTGTTTAGACGGGATCTGGACCGGAACTAGTATCTCCGATCCTATCGAGAAACCCATCCAGCGTGTAGCCAAATAATTCAAAATCGTATCTGCAACAAACAGATATTAAATTAGTTCTATAAACTATAAAGAAAAAGGATCCTATTTATTTCCTATTTCTATTTTAATTCATCTATGGTTGTCATTTTTTGACCATTTTCTCAAATCCCTTTAAAAAATATATTTTTGGAACGAAGTTCTTTTACACTGCTTACGGTGAATTGGCAGAAAACATTACGTAACAAAAATCAGCAGTAACAAAAATTCGTTACAGCGCCCGGGCGCAGACGGTGGAAGGCGAGACTAGCCGAAGCCTTGGCGAGCCAGGTCTCCCCCCCACCAGGTCTAGAGAATTCTCTTTCTCTCTATCTCTGCCTATAATTTAAAAAAAGAAAATAATTATTTATTTTTAAAACAAATAATTATTTTCTTTTTTAAATAATGTTCATATTAAATTATATTCTGAGTTGAAGATAAGGCGTGAGGTACTTCGTTCCTGGCGGGAGTCCCACGACCCTATACGATTGCTTTTTTTTAATTTTCAGATTTGCTATTATGATTATTATTAAAAACTTTTCTATCTTATTTTAAACAATATGTGACTAATAGCAAGGAGTTAGAGAAGTTAGGCAGCCAGCGATTAATAAATGTTTATTAATTCGCTAGCTGCCTACTTTCTCTCTCTCCTTTTAAACCTTATTATTTTTTTAATGATATCTTTATTTTATGATACCCTTAGTTAGGTGTCATATACATTTTTCATTAAATCCCTTGGCAAAAGATAAGGAAATGTCAGCGAGAAAAGAGATGTAACGTTTTGAAATTATTTTACTGATAAGATCCACCCCTGTTTGACTGTCAACATTTATCTTTTTTTTTTTTTTTAATAAATATATATACTAATTTATTTTATTATATAGAGATTTGATATGGAGTAAATGAATTGGTTGCTAGAAGATAGGCAATTCAATTGACCGATTAACCAATGGTTTATTAAATTTGGGAGAATTCTGGAACTTTTCGAGAAATAAAATCTCCTATTTTCTCAGGCTACACTTTCCTTCACTTTATTACGAAAATATTTGGACCAACTTGACGTCGATCCTGATTATAAAAGCCGAAATATTTTCCTAATAGAGTAAAATAGAGTAGAGCCTGAAAACAACTAGTAGTATTTCTTCAAACCCTTGTTTAACTAATGAATTTTTCGATTAATTCCTCCAGAACGAACTTGCTTAAGCAACTAATTAGTAAATGTTAATAAGAGAAACGTCTTCTGAGTGGAGATTTTTATTCGATAGAGGCTCTCCTTTTGGCTGACATCCTCTCTTCCTGTCTATCATTCTAGTAAATGTTTCGTAGATTTTTTATTAAAAAAAATACGCTTAATTATTTTTATAAAAACAAGGCTGAGGCAACCCCAATGAAACTCTGGTCTTTAAAATGGTCAAAATGACAGAATTATATATTTTATATATATATGAATTAATTATATTATATCACAATTAAAAATAAAATAATATTGGGGTCGATAGGAATGAAAGCATGATTAGATCACCTTAGTTACACTTACATTATTTAGCATAAATTTTTCCGCTAAATAAAGTGTAAAGGGGATCTAATCAAAGAGCTGGTTTCTTCCTCCAGACTCCAATAAACTCTATTACATCTACCATTCAAACAACAATTAATAAAATATTATTAATAGATATTTTTTAATATTACCTATATATATCATAAAGCTGAAGAATTTGACTCCTGGAGAGTTGGGAAAAGTATTCATGAACAAGTTCAGCAGTCGTTCGGCCTTTGCCTGGATTTTTCCATTGAGGGGTCACTATCCCTTGTAGTCCAGCACGTTCTAATAAATATTCTTGATCTTTCTAAATAAACAGAATACTAAATATTAATATGACTTATACATGAAAACCATACTTACTAGAGAAGTGAAAAGTTAGTTATTTGGTCAGATCTATTCAATTAATATTCAATGAATAGACAATCTATTGAATTTTCAATTTATTAAATTGTTTTCGAGATATGAATGTAGTGAGTCTAGTTGCTTTTTATTCTTCCCGGATGACGTCATTGGGTAGTTAATTAAAAAAAATACTTAATATATTTTTCCATCAAAGGGTTTAACTGTTAGTAAAACTCGCCAGGTCAAAGTCTTAAGAAGATACTTGTTTAAATTTTTTGTCTTAACCATGCCATGCATGAATCTTCTCTCAATCCCAAACGTCGAATATGAATGTAAAAAGAATATTACCAATTTTCCATATTTACTCTATTCATTTTTCAAAAATTTCGGGAAATTTTAAATGAGAAGATATAAGGCAGGAAGACCCTCCATCTTAATCAATGATTTGATCTAATTTTATTTTTAAATTATAACACATCAAACATTTGAATTAACTTTTTTTCTGATTTTCATAGAAAAATACATTTCCATTTGCAGTCTATCATGTTTGTATCTATGACATTTTCATATCCGGCAAGTGATTTTTTTCCATACACATTTGTTTAAAAAAAATTTGCCCTATTTTCTATATTTAAAATGTTATCGTGAGCTGTTCACTTACATTAAGCGTTTCAAACTTGAGGATGACATCAAAATGCACTTGACAGGGCGTGCAAAATTCAGTAACTGGTGCCCAATGCATATCAAAAGGCCGACCCTCATTGTGTTGATCCACAAGATAGGCGACGAATTCCGCAAAAGTTGGACATCGCTTGACACGACGCGCATTTCGACGAGATCCGCCGCCACCCCCGCCAGTCTAGAACAACAGGACGGATTTCCAGTTTCCTATTTACAAAAGACCTTATGACATAACCGACTCACTCCATTCATGATTCATTAGTAATCTCTACTAACATAGGGTTTATTTAATTATTTTTTTTTTTTTATTGGGATCTTTCCAATCGCGACTGTTCGGAAGAAAGACATGCAAAAAAAATATTTAGATTTTGATGGATTAAAAT
The DNA here is from genome assembly GCA_023213315.1 of Euborellia annulipes. Taxonomy (NCBI): domain Eukaryota; kingdom Metazoa; phylum Arthropoda; class Insecta; order Dermaptera; family Anisolabididae; genus Euborellia; species Euborellia annulipes. The sequence goes on along the minus strand of JAKCPI010006994.1, from coordinate 142,411 downwards.
GCTTTCCGAATGATAAAAGCATTTTTTGGGATTAGCCTGTCAATCTCTTTAAAAAAAAGCAGAAAAAAAAAAATTAAATAGATAGGAAAGGCGTACAGCAAAAAAAAAAAAACAAGCTTTCAAAAAATCTGGTGTGACTGGCGCACAGCACACAACTTTCTCTTACCTTCGGTAATCGAAAGTTGTGTACTGTGCTTGTCACACCAGATTTTTTGTGTCGACATGTATTTAGTTCCCGGCAGTAGGGAATATTTGAATTCAGATGTAAAATTTATAAGTATCGGAAAATATTTATATTTTGTAACCATGGCAACCATTTCTCCTATCTTTCCTATGAAGCACAAGAGTAAAGTGTGCTTCAAACAATTTTGAGGGCAAAACGAGAATATACATTTGAAAGAGCATCTAAAAAATAATTGATTTTTGAATTTTAATCAAAATCGTTAGAGCGAATTTTGAGAAAATCGAAAAAAACTGAAAAAGTACATCAGTAAAGTACTAGTACTCTTTGGCCGATTTTGATTAAAAGCTTATTTTTCCGGTCCCGGGGGGTGTTTAACTTAAATATAACATTTCAACCTCCTAGCTCAATTCCTTCATGCTTAAAATTGAACACACACACACACACACACACACAGACACACAGACAGACCATGTCGCGAAAACCACTTTTTTGGATTCAGGGGACCTCAAAACGTATATATCCATCAAAATCTCGACATCGAATTTTTGACATGAAACCAATACTTTCTCTCTATATATATATTACATATATACATAGGTAAGAGAAAGTAAAAAATAAAAATGAACTGACTTTCGACTTGAGCAGTATTTCACGTAATATAGATCTGGCACCATTGCATTCATCAACTATCTATTTTAAATCTTAAACGCCTTAAATTTTATTTTATTTAATATATTACAATGTTTAATGCAAATCAGTTTAAACACAATGGACGATTTGCGAGAAAAAATATTGTAAAATTGAAAAAAAAAAATGTATCTGACATAGAGATAAGACACTTATGTTATGCGACGTTGCCAGGCTGGTCTGACTCTCGAGTAGGGCTGGACGGTAATGGATTTTCATTACCGACCTCGATAATGAAAAAAAACCGGTTTTTCTCGAAAGTCGGTAAAAATTTTTACCGCCCGCGGAACCAAAGTTTGCCGCCGCGGAACATTTTTTTTTTTTTGCGGAACCAAAATTTTTCCCAGGCCGAAAAAATATTTTACCTTTTTTTTAGAGAGCCAATTTTTGCCGAAACATTTTTTTCCCCTGCGGAATGCCAATTTTTTGCCGAAACATTTTTTTCCCCCGCGGACCCAAAATTTTTCCCCGGCCGGAAAAATATTTTACCTTTTTTTTTTAGAGAGCCAATTTTTTGCCGAAACATTTTTTTCCCTCGCGGAATGCCAATTTTTTGCCGAAACATTTTTTTCCCCCGCGGAACCAAAATTTTTCCCAGGGCGGAAAAATATTTTACCTTTTTTTTAGAGAGCCAATTTTTTGCCGAAACATTTTTTTTTTCCCGCGGAACCAAAATTTTTTACCGCCCGAAAAAATAGGTTTTTACCGACTTTCGAAAAAAAACCGGTTTTTATCGAATTAGAGGTTCGTTACCGCGTTTTCGGTAAAAAATTTTTACCGGTTTTTACCGGTAAACCGGTTTACCGTCCAGCCCTACTCTCGAGAATTCATTATTTTTAAATATTAGCGACTGTCATTTTGGAGAATTTTTTGACTTTCTTGTTAAAATATCTTTAAAAGCGGTCGGCAGAAACTTTTGATTTTATTTTTAACGTATTCCTCGGAAGTGAAACAATAAAATGTAAGTTTTTTTGTTTTTATATCTATTGCAGAAGGTGCCTATATAATTCAATATGTGTGCGTTTCGTCGACATTCCCCATAGGCTACATGTTAAATTTCAATTTTTTAAAAATTAATTACACGATAACCCTGTGTCAGATCTGCTTCAAAATTTTATTTTATACGTATTTGATAGTGATTAATAACATATTAAAAAATTAGCTTTTAATCAAGGAAAGTGCTTTAATGTCCGAACAACCTTAAATTATTTTAATATTTTCACTTTACTTTTAGGCAGACCTCGTGATTGTTCTCCTCTTTATTGAATTAAGTTAAAAATAAGTTAAAGAAAAAGGTAATTCGGAAAAATAAAGTCATTAACCCTTTTTATATCCAAGATTAAAACATAATTCGGTATTTTATAATTAAATTGTCAAGATTCACCCCAGCAAAGGATATAATTTATAGATATGCCATTAGCATAAGAAGCACAAGGTCGATAACAGACCTCTCCTGAATTTCTGATGATAGATTAGTACTGCTATTACACACTGATTAGCCAGCCGGTTGTGGTTAAGCTTTTAAAAATACAGGGGAAGTTTTCTGAATGGACGTCAATAAGTCGATGACCTTAATGGTTTTAATAGAATTGTTCTTTCTTTCTTTCTAATATTCTTTCGAAAATAAAAATTACTTTATTAGCTAATAATTGGTAACTTGGTGTATTTTTTTAAGGAATAACTTTTAACCTCTTCTCGCTACTATTATTTACTAATTATATGAATAAAACATTTTATAATTAATATTCAATATTTTTAACTCTTTTTTTGGTACAAAATTTAAATTAGTTAATACTGCCGTCACAAAGTCACTAACTTGATCGCATTTTCCAACTGGTGGATCAATAAATATGATTAAAAGTTTTCAAAGAATCGGTTTAAAAATTATATGATTCTTCAATCTCCCTCTTTTCTGATATTTAATTTTTAGTTTAACTCGGATTTGTTTAAAAGGTATTTTTTTTTCCATATATTTTCGTATTTTAGGATTAGGTACCTAATTTCTTCTTTGTTTCTCATTCTTTGAAGTATACTATGATAACTTTTTAATATATGATTTAATTTTACAGAGGAACTTGAATAATTTCGAGTATTCATTCTTATTATTTATATTAATTATTATTATAATTAATTTTTTGCATTAGTTTAGATTTTTATAATATATTTGCCGGGTTGCAAGAACGTATTTAACGGCTCGTTAAACGCTTTTTGTCGTTTAAACCTTCCGCTAAATAATTTTGGGTTGCAAGAACGTATTTAAAGGTGATTGGTTCGTAAAAACTGTCTATAAACTAAATGCTGAAATTCGGACCTTAAAATTATAAAGTATCCACTAACCTGATTTGTTTCATTGAAATAAATAAGAATTTAGTGACTATATTATAACGCGAGAGAGATAGGATAGAAATACATTAATTTAATTGAGTTTTCTTTAGTTTCTGAAACGCATTAAGCGATATTATTAATTATTAAAGATATTCATCTGACGAAGAGAAAAAGTGAGGTTATAGTATATTCCCAGTTTCTTTATAATTTAACAGTCAGAGCAACCAACGTATTTATTATTTTTATTTTACGATATTTAAATATTTAAACATTTTTTGTTTTGTAACCTAATATTAACAATTAAAATTTAAAGAATACAAATATAATTCTATTTTCATTTCTTTTAAATTTTGGTACTATTATAAATTATACAATTTGACAATGCGCCCTTGCGGCCAACTTGGCCAACTACATAGAAAGCTGATTTGGCCCAATCGTTTTGCATCTATCTATATATCTTAACAGTAGGGAATAGTTAACGGTTCCTTTAAAGCTGCTTTAGCAACAGCCTATAATTTTAAAGCCCAAAGCGATGTTTACTAACAGACTTTTAAATGTTTACAGAACTGTTTTCTTGCAACCCGGCAATTATCTTTTATTCTTGAACTTTGAACTTTGTTGAAAATATTTCAATCATATTGGAAATAAAAATAATAGAATTCAAGAGCAAATCTCAAGGGAATATCGATTTCTAAAAGCATCTTTGTTGGACTGATATCGTCCCAAAATATATTCAGATTTTAAAACATTCATACACACACATTTATAATAATTGCACTGTTAAATTATCTGAAAGAAAGAAATGTGGTGTTACTCACACCGATTTTTTTTTTTAATAATATAGCTTATTTTCCTGGAGACTGAACTTACTTCTCATAAACTCAATATTTTCTCATATGATAAGGTAAAAAGATATTAATAATAGAGCTATATCAAATTTATTTAAATAGATATAAAAACAATACTATTTTATTAGCCTATCTTTTTATTTTTAAAAGATTGTTTATTCATCAATCAATTTACTTCACTTTTATTTAGCAAATAATAATATCTCATTTTTTTAATCCTTTAAAAAATTTCTCTCGCTTTAAAGAAAATTAAATATTGCGATAACATTAAATAAATAATCTCAACAAGGTTACAAACTTAACAGGTCTTTATTGAGCTTTTGTCACGCAAACTTTTTTTTTTATTTTAATTTTAAATCAAGACCTTTTAGAGATTACACTTATATATAGTATTTACAGTGCGCCCCCTTCCTGCGGCGAAATTTAGCCTTTCCTTTCTTATCTCATACCTTTTTAACAATTCGTTTCAAAATTCCTACTAGTTGAGGGGTGAGATATCTAAGAGAACAGACAATCAAACAGACATTAACGAATTATAAGCCAACAATACAACACAGATATTTCTTTGCTAGTCAATTAAAAGAAAAAATTGTTATAATTTTTTATTTGAGAGATTTAATTATAATTATAATAATATTATAATAATTACAATTAATTGACTTTGATTTTTTATAGAATACATAAATGTTTCCTCATTCATTTCCTATGGGATAAATCGTAAATCCAATAATTAATAACTCAAAAAATTATAGAAATTTTGGGACAAAAATATTTTTCCTGTATTCTTAGAAGGTCCTCTTTAAGCATATAAAATTTCGTTTCGGAATTCCAACGATTATTTCCCATACAACCAGACAGACGGACATAAGCGTATTATATAGGCCAATATATAAAATAAATATATTATGAAAACATGTACGGCTTCCCCGGCAGTCGCCCAACCCTCTTATTTTTTTTTGGGGGAGGGGGGCCACGAGTCCTCAAATTCATTAGAGCCTAGCGTTGCTTAATCTCACTTATCTTGGTGGCTTTACATTTCACCTAGGCCAGAGTCACCGGCACGCAAACTTATTAATTATATTCAAATGACTAGTTCATTTTTGCATGTTAAAGAGCAAATTTAGTAAAAAAAAATTTTATTTGCTTTAATATCGGTAATAAAATAAAAAGAAAATTTCTTTCAAAAATCTAACAATAATAAAGGCTGAATGACCACATCTGGAGGTTGAAAAAAAATTTAAATATGCATAATTATAAAGTTACGAATTCTTGGCACTCAGCTCACTTATATAATGATTATTTATGCTTGGATTAGGTTACAATAATTGTAATGCGGGGAGCAAGCAAAATTATGGCATCAAGAGGCTTTGATTTTGACTTCTCTTGTCTTGCTCTAATAATCAATTATTTAACGAGTGGGATAGTTAAATAATGGCTTCTAAAAATTGTCAGTCAGTAGCAGATATTGGATTCTTGATTGATGAGGAAGATCCATTCCCTCCCCTCAAACCCCTCTCTTCTCCCAGAATACATACATCTATTTTCACAATAAGAAGAAGTGAGAGGTGTGTTGCTCTATATGACAATCTGCAAATTTAATAATCGCAAGCCTACAGCTTATTTTTTTTATTTTTTATTTTCTCGTAAACTTAAAGTATTGAGTATTACTTAAAGTATTGTAATATAAATATTTTCCCATTTTTATAAATTTTACATCTTACATTCTAATATATCGGCGGAAACTAAATATATGTCGACACAAAAATCTGGTGCGATCAGTCACACCAGATTTTTTCGAAAACTAAACTAAAAAAACGTCGTATTATATATAATACGTCTTAATAATTAATCAGTGAATTTTATTATTATTGAAGTTAAAAATTTGGGAGTGATCTCCAATCGAATTTCTCGCATTCTCGTAAAGAAGTGATTATCTGAAAAATTATTCAGTTTACGAAAAAAATCTGGTGTGACTGATCGCACAGCACACATCTTTCTCTTACCTTCGGTAATCGAAAGTTGTGTTCTGTGCTTGTCGCACCAGATTTTTTGTGTCGACATATATTTAGTTTCCACCGATATATTAGAATGAAATATGTAAAATTTATAAAAATAATAAGACCTATATAAATAATATACAAGAAATGGACAACTCCAATAACTGAATAAAAATGACTCAAAAAGAAGAAAGAATTACTTCATTTTTACTTTCTCTTATCCTATATGTGAAACATATATATAAAGAAAGTATTGCGATCATGTCAAAAATTTGATGATAAGATTTTGATAGATATACATGTTTTGTGGTACCCTGAATCCAAAAAAGTGGGTCCCGCATATTGGTCTGTGTGTGGGTGTGTGTCTATGTGTGCTGTGCCCCAGTCACACCAGATTTTTTTAGTCATTGAAGTAATATAAATTGAATTTATTTAGTTAAAACAAATATTAACATGCAGTATTTCGAAAAATATTAATATAAATAGAAAACATACATTTTTCATATGAATAAATTTAAACACTCACAAGTCAAAATTCATTACATATTTATCAAAATATTAATCTCTCATCAGAATTACAAATCAACAGGCACAAAAAATATCTATGCACATTATCAGCAAACAACATTCACACAAACATATTGGTTTTATTTTTATCAAATTAATCAAGTGTCATATTCAAAGTCCTTGCCTGCCTCCAGTTGTTTATGTCCTACTTTTAACTTTGTAATCATGAGAAAATTAACATTAAGAAAATTCTAGGCAGAGAAAAAATGATCAACCAATTGAATGGCAAATCCTAAAAATATTTTTTTTTTTTTTTTTTTTAAACATTCACACTTTTCCTCATTCACACTCACATTCATACACACATTCACAGTCTTTTCGGCAACTTAGGCCATTTAAGACTTTAGACGATAACCATTATTTAAGAATTTATCTATTATTGGGATCCAGGCATTCTTATTTAAGCCATTTGGTATCCAAATCCAACGGACTGCCTGGGGTCCGAACCCGAGACGTTTGGTATACTAAAAATATTTTGAATAAGATTATAAATAACTAAATTGTTTAAAGTTATAATCTCCGGTGATGACCAATAACTTTTTCATTTTACTATAATCTATTTTTACTTTTTTTATTTAGTTATTTTATCATGCTTTTGTGAGTTTTCCCCAAAAATAATCCTTATCCTAGGCCCGTATTCATAGAAGAGACTTGGTAAACAAGCACGACTCTAGTAAGTGCTTGGGTTAACCTTTCGATTCACTTGAGTTATTGCTAATAAGCAGCACCTGGCGGAGACTTGAAAAAGTAAAGGCTTGTTTCCTTGTTGTCACTAATCTTAACTTATTTGATGTCGATGAGAGAACTGGCTGTTCAATGATTAGATTAAATACATAGGAAGAGAAGATCAAATGAAAATCTCAATTTAAGAAGACGTTTCGGCTTTAATTACATAATGCCATCATCAGTTCTTATGAGAATATTGACAATCTCAAGGTATACCCCCATTGAGAGTTGTTATATACAAAATTATATAAAATATAAATTTTAATGAAACATTTAGTTTAGTCCAGTAGATTAACAATCAAAAACTCGTTTATGTGTGTTTGATAAAATATAAAATTTATATGGCGAAATCTCAAATGTCTATGTTAGACTATGCATATATGTTTATATATAACAACTCTATCTGCATCTCAATGGTGTATGCCTTGAGATTTTCTATATTAGCATAAAAACTGATGACATTATGTAATTAAAGCCGAAACATCTTCTTAGATTGAGATTTTCATTTGATCCTGTTTGGCTGACATCCTCTCTTCCTAAGTATTAATCTACTTATTTGATATTTTTGTGATTCATAGTGATGACTTGAACCCACACTTGTTTAAAAATCATTTTTCACATGCTTATTTGCGAACTATCATCAATAGATAACAAATAAATCCGTCTTCATCAAGTCAAGTCCCGAGTTGAAATTTTGCATTAGAAATTTATTGATTTTCATCATAAGGAAAATAAAATAAAATTGAAATAAAATAATAAAGACCTAAGTACTGTATTTATAAATCATAAAACTTGAGAGAAACTTGTTAAAGAATTTTGTTGACCATTATTTTCTTAAGATATTTAATCGCAAGGTATCTCAGAATGCGGATTCACTGCACGAGAAACATACATGCCCACTGCCTCTAGATTTTATTTTTCTACACCACTTTCCAAAATGGCTTGCCGCCATTTTTAAACCAGTGTTAATCAAAAACATGTTCTTATGAATTCTCATTTTCCTAAAGTAAATATAATAAATATTCTTATCAATATTATTGATTGCATAGTAGGCTATTATTATTATTATTATTATCGTGATGATAGATTCCTACCTTAATTTCTTGTTTGGATGTTGGGTTGTTTGCTGTTTGTGAGGGAGATCCTCTGTATTTGAGCACGATTTCATTACCCAGACGTTGATGATAGGTGTGGGGTAGTGAATATTCAAGCTTATCACGATAAGCGCTCAAAAGCCGCTCGAAAGGATGTCGAACTATTAGAAATGATACTGAATCGTTGAGGGCTCGTTCCAGTTCTTGAACACTCGGTCGCGGATACCTGAAATTAATTTAGCTTAAAAACCTATTATATATTAATAGGATTAAGGATGATTATTTGAGGACTTTTGGTTTTCTCTTATCAATTTTATTCTATATAAAATAAAGTCAAAAATCATTGTTATTTAAGCGAAATCAAATAAAACATATGTCAGTCAAGAGCTAAAAATTCGGCCGGTGTTTTATGAGTTGTTTCTAATAAATAAAAAAAATTTCTAATTTCTAAATCATTTCTAATGCGCCGCTTGAGACTTCTTATAGCGTAATGAAATGTATTAAAAAAAGTTTCCCTACAAAATACCATTTAAAAGTCGTTCTTTGTATATATACTGTATATATAATAAAGTTAAAATAATTACTTTACAAAATATAAGAATATTGATTTTATTAAAAAAATATTTATCAAAAAGAAACCTTGGAAATATTGATGAGCTTTTTTTTTTAACATACCAGCTAAAAAATAATATCTGTGAAAATCCATCAATAATATATCCTATATAATCATGGGCGTAACTAGGGGGTGCCGCCCCCCCTCCAGAAAGCTCCCTGCCCCCAAAAAAATTGATAAAAATATGGGGCTTTCCAGGCCCCCTGGAGGATAGCTGGTCCCATGGCCCCCCTGCGAGGATGGCTGGTCCCCCCCCCCCCAGTCAAATTCTCTAGTTACGTCCATGTATATAATTAATCTGAAATCAAATTTCACAGTAGGAAAAAGTAATCGGAATTTTGGTGTGTTTAAAAAATAAATAATTTTTAAAGTCATACTTGTTAGTAGTAATAGACCTATATAAAAAAAATTTAGATAAGGGATGTCCATAATCAATCGCAATCTAGCATGGCCTTCCTTCTTTCCTAGAGTCAAAAAAAGCGCCCAAAGAGGGGAAATGTCGTTGTCGATTTATATAAATTAATAAATCCAGTCTTTTGAAAGTGGAAAGGTTGAAATTAACAAAACAATTTTATTTTTATTGATTTTCATTGACGAAGAAGAGTCGTGACTTTAGACTTAATGGTGATGGAGTTAGAATGATCAACAAGATTGCAGGTAATTTTATTTTATACAAAATAATGCTCCTCCTGGTTTCGACCCTAGATCTTCAGGGTGGCTCTCAATCTAAATTTTTAGATTTAGGCTCTGAAGATGGTCTATATCTGGAGGCGAAACCTCATCCGAGGAATATCAGTAAAAGAAAAAAAGAAATCTCCTTGCTCACTCTGACTCCATCATCATATAATTTTAACTAATTCCAGGGGAGGGGGGCTATTGCCTCCAACCCCCCCCCCCCCCGTAGGGTAACGTCTTTTGTTTTGTACCTTTTTCTGGCAAGCGCCAACTGCACCAGTTTGCTATTTTGTAGCAGTTTCGGACTATAGCCGGCCATCAAATTAAAATTGTACATCCAGGAGGTACTTGCTGCCTTGAATACATTACACCATACTAAATGGTATTTGTGGCTGACGAGGAACTCCCAAGGGTTAGGCCTGAGAAAATATTAAAAAAAAAAAAAAAAATAGAAAAACACATTGCTTATTTTATGATGATTGATTGTATTAAGAAATTGGATGGAGAATTTTGTCCTAAAGAATTTATTCAATCATCTCTTGAGAAAACAACCTGTAAAAAGACTTTTAGGTTAGATTAAAAAAAAATTTATTTGAAATATTCATAAGAGAATGAATATTTTCTCCGCATGTTTACATAAATTATTAAAATATATTCCATTAAAAAAAAATCTTATAAAAATTTTATCAACAAAAAATTTCAGAATAGCCAATTTAATTAATTCATTGAAGTTATTTGATTAGAGTTGTTATTAATTTTACGCTGTTTTTAATAACTTGAGTGTACCAAAACTTAAAAGTCGGCTTTATATAAAAAAAAAAAAATATACAACTCTTTACTTATGTTATCTCACCTTCAAAAGAGATATGTTATTATATTGCACCGGTTGGTATTATCTAAATTTAAATACATTAATTCTTTTTAAATGTTTGCAATATGATTTAAAGATAATGGTCTATTATATCTTTTACATTGAGAATATAACCAAAATATAAACAAAACTTTCTCTTCGGCTTTATCAAAATGAACATCTCTGGATTTTATTTCTTTACACATAATATCATCCAATTAAACCAAAATAAAAACTCTAAACGCATAAAGGTGGAAGTTTTTACAACGCTTTTATTTACATTTATAAAAATATTTAAAGTGATTATTAGGTTTCAAATAATGCTTTATTTCCGCATTTACAACTAGGGTCCGACCGAAATAAGATTTTCAGCCGAAACCGAAACCGAATATTCGGCCTCAACCTTAGTTTCGGCCAACCCAAATTTTCGCTCAACCTTAGTTTCGGCCGAAACCGTTACCGAAACCGAAACTTGTATTTCATATAAAAATTTTTTTTCATTTTACCTTTTTTTTTTTTTTTGAATTTTTTTTCCCTCCCGTGAAAATCATTTTACCTTTTTTTTAGGGAGACTAAAATTTTTTTCTCCCTCAAGTGCAAATTATTTGACCTTTTTTTTTTTTTTGGATGCGAGTCTCATCCCATTTTTTCAGACTCTGGTTTCGGCCGGCCGAAAGGTTCGGCCACTTTTTGGCCGAAACCGAAACTACGGCCGAAACCATGATTTTTGGCCGAAACTGGCCGAAACCGTAACCGAAACCGAATATTCGGTCGGTTCCTATTTACAACTAATCACGGAACTAGCTAGACCGCTCGCTGCCTCTGAAGCAATCACAATAGATAAAAGGAGAAGGCAACCAGGTAATCTCTCCTCACGAAATAAAACTCTACTAAGGGACTTTAACAGAGTTTTATTTCGTGGAGACTGATTACTAGGCTGCCTGCACTTTTTATCTATTATTTAAATACAACAGTCATTATTTCTTCAAAAATTTGCTCAGGGGCCCACATCTTGTGGGTACGTGGATGGCGACCACGAGCAACCCGAGCTGGGACAGGCAGTCATTCAGTTCTTTGTATGTCTGTCTCTTCCTTCCTCTTTTGAACAGGCGTCAGACCGTACGACCCGGCCTGTCTTATTTCTTTCGGTCGCAAAAACGCATGATTGGGTTGAAGGGAAATAGTGAGGACCACCTTATAGCTATTTCATTTTTATAAAATTTTTTCTGAAATTATTTGAACTCTTTCTTCAATTTTTTTTTTTTTTTTTTTATTTGTTTAAGGTCTTTTTCGGAATTGAAATAAATTTTTTCGCTTTAGGCGGAATGCGAATCTTCGACCCCTAGCTCCAAAGATCTCTTTCGCATAATTCTTTGATGTTTCCTTTCCGAGAATTCAATTCTTCTCTTGAAGGTTCAGTCGACGACCCAAGTTCCTGATATGCTCGAGAGTGGAATCTTGACCAAACAAATATTTTTTAAATAAATAAATATTTTTTTAAAGCAACTGAAGGGGAAAATCTACTTTTAAGACAACCCTTCCAACGGCTAAGCATTTTGGTTGACTATACTCAAGCTCCGCTTTCGAGCACATCAGGCACTTGTGGTGTCGACTGTACCATAATTCCTAAATCAATTTCTTGAACACGTATTTTATTTCTAATTCGAATTAATTTTTTTTTGTTCCGGCTTTTTTAGTAGGTCTCGTTTCACGTTCTAAGGATCATTTCTGTGGAACAATAAGGTTTATTTATATTAAATTATTGTATATCGGATATCATTTAGTTTGAATAAATATGAAAGAGTTTAAATATGTTGCCAAAAAATACTTTTTTAAGACATCTAATGCCATTCAGATCCCATCCCTATTTCAAAAATGTCTTACAAGTTAATAAGACTGGGAACGCACTTTAATATAGTCTCAAAGAATATTCAACCTAACATTTTCATCAAATTTTTTCTTTTTAAATTCTTGATAAATACAAATCCGTAGTTTATCTTAGTTTTTTTTTATGTTTGGATATTCCATGAAGGACAGGTGAGAATACCCTTCCGTTCCCCTCGATAAAATTGTTATCCTTTATATTTCTAATAATCCTGAGTTGAAGACTAAAAAGGTTCATATCACTTTTATGACTATTACTATTCTCCTCCCTGGATTAAAAGTAGGAACTCATCCTCTCTCTACTATATTTATTGATCCTTACATTTCCTTAGTTTGGAAAAACTGGCGTATTCATAAAATCTGAGTTTTTATTGATAATTAATTGTCGAATTAAACTTTTAATTATACTTTCAACTTACTTATGCATTGAATCATTTCCGGGCGTGTCCAATCCATATAAAGCACAATTGTCTTTTAGATGTCGTCGTCTCGCTGCCATCCGGGCTTCCAGCTCGGCTGAAGTGAAATTCCCCTGAAAAATATTTACCAATATTGATTTTTTTTTTTTAAGGGAAAAAAATATTGTGTTCTGATATTGTTTTAAAACTCAAATGGAAATAATGAGTATCTTGTTAAAAAATACATTCAAAATAGACCAAAAAGAATAAAGAAAAAAACAAATTTCATTTCAAAAAGGAAAAATCTGGTGTGACTGGCGCACAGCACACAACTTTCTCTTACCTTCGGTAATCGAAAGTTGTGTACTGTGCTTGTCACACCAGATTTTTTGTGTCGACATGTATTTAGTTTCCAACAGTAGGGTACATTCGATTTTCAAGATGTAAAATTTATAAGTATGGGAAAATATTTATATTTTGTTACCATGGCAACCATTTCTCCTATCTTTTCTATGGAGTACAAGAGTAAAGTGGTCTTCAGAAGATTTCAATCACAAAATGACAATATACATTTTAAAGAGAATCTAAAAAATAATTGATTTTTGAATTTAAAAAAAAATCGTTGGAGCAAATTTTGAGAAAATCGAAAAAAACTGAAAAACTACATCAGTAAAGTACTAGTACTTTTGGGCCGATTTTGTTCAAAAGCTTCGGGTCACGTCCCATGGGGGTGCCTAACTTAAATATAAAATTTCAACCTTCTAGCTCTTTTCGTTCTAGAGATATTTTGTTCACACACACACACACACACACACACACACACACACACACACACACACACACACACACACACACACACACACACACACACACACACACACACACACACACACACACACACACACACACACACACACACACACACACACACACACACACACACACACACACACCCCCCCCCCCCCCCCCCCCCCCCCCCCCCCCCCCCCCCCCCCCCCCCCCCCCCCCCCCCCCCCCCCACACACACACACACACACACACACACACACACACACCCCCCCCCCCCCCCCCCCCCCCCCCCCCCCCCCCCCCCCCCCCCCCCCCCCCCACACACACACACACACACACACACACACACACACACACACACACACACACACACACACACACACACACACACACACACAGGAGAGAGAGAGAGAGAGAGAGACCATGTCGCGAAAACCACTTTTTTGGATTCAGGGGACCTCAAAACGTGAAGACCCATCAAAATCTCGACATCGAATTTTTGACATGAATCCAATACTTTCTCTCTCTATATATATTAACATATATATAAAGGTAAGAGAAAGTAAAAATATAGGCCTACTTATTTTTTTTTTTATGAACATCGGCCCAATCCTATTAATTTATGTAAAATTTTAATGTGTATTTTTAATTAATTATTAAATGCTTTTATTTAACTTACTCTTTCAAGGTCACCAACTTTATGGCTTTGTTAAGAACACTTCCCAATGAGCTAGAGGTGTGAAATTTGATATTTAAGAGTCATTTTTGATGACGCAAATTGTGAGTTTGGTTTTACCAAAATGGACCAAACTAATGTGGTACTTTATTTGAAACCCTTCGTGAATTAATGTAATTTCAAAAGACTTCCCGATGGGCTAGAGGTGTGAAATGTAATACTTAAGAGTCATTTTTGATGACGCCACTATATGGTGGTTTTGATCAAAATAGACCAAACTAATGTGGTACTTTATTTGAAACCCTTCGCGAATTAATGTAATTTCAAAAGACTTCCCGATGGGCTAGAGGAGTGAAATGTAATACTTAAGAGTCATTTTTGATGACGCCACTATATGGTGGTTTTGATCAAAATAGACCAAATTAATGTGGTACTTTATTTGAAACCCTTCGTGAATTAATGTAATTTCAAAAGACTTCCCGATGGGCTTGAGGTGTGAAATGTAATACTTAAGAGTCATTTTTGATGACGCCACTATATGGTGGTTTTGATCAAAATAGACCAAACTAATGTGGTACTTTATTTGAAACCCTTCGCGAATTAATGTAATTTCAAAAGACTTCCCGATGGGCTAGAGGAGTGAAATGTAATACTTAAGAGTCATTTTTGATGACGCCACTATATGGTGGTTTTGATCAAAATAGACCAAACTAATGTGGTACTTTATTTGAAACCCTTCGCGAATTAATGTAATTTCAAAAGACATCCCGATGGGCTAGAGGTGTGAAATGTAATACTTAAGAGTCATTTTTGATGACGCCACTATATGGTGGTTTTGATCAAAATAGACCAAACTAATGTGGTACTTTATTTGAAACCCTTCGCGAATTAATGTAATTTCAAAAGACTTCCCGATGGGCTAGAGGAGTGAAATGTAATACTTAAGAGTCATTTTTGATGACGCCACTATATGGTGGTTTTGATCAAAATAGACCAAATTAATGTGGTACTTTATTTGAAACCCTTCGTGAATTAATGTAATTTCAAAAGACTTCCCGATGGGCTTGAGGTGTGAAATGTAATACTTAAGAGTCATTTTTGATGACGCCACTATATGGTGGTTTTGATCAAAATAGACCAAACTAATGTGGTACTTTATTTGAAACCCTTCGCGAATTAATGTAATTTCAAAAGACTTCCCGATGGGCTTGAGGTGTGAAATGTAATACTTAAGAGTCATTTTTGATGACGCCACTATATGGTGGTTTTGATCAAAATAGACCAAACTAATGTGGTACTTTATTTGAAACCCTTCGCGAATTAATGTAATTTCAAAAGACTTCCCGATGGGCTAGAGGTGTGAAATGTAATACTTAAGAGTCATTTTTGATGACGCCACTATATGGTGGTTTTGATCAAAATAGACCAAACTAATGTGGTACTTTATTTGAAGCCTCACGCAAATAAGGCCCTATTAACTATAGTTTTGAATTTTGATATTTACGAGTCATTTTTTTATGATAATGAATAATTTTTCAATTGAACCAAATCAATACAGGCCAAACTAATGTGGTACTTTATCATATTGATGATTTTTGATAAGACTAAAAGACTAAAAAAGCTTAAAATAAAAATAAAATAAAAAAAGATTTTAAAAAAAATGCTTTTATTTAAATTGAACTAAAAAGAGAGAAATAAGGGAGAAATAATTTAATTGTTCTTGTTAAAATTTTTTAATATTTATGACTTAAAATAAAAGCGTGGGGCGCGAGCCTCGGAATCACTTCGAAGCGCCCCACGCTTTTATTTTAAGTCATAAATATTAAAAAATTTTAACAAGAACAATTAAATTATTTCTCCCTTATTTCTCTCTTTTTAGTTCAATTTAAATAAAAGCATTTTTTTAAAAATCTTTTTTTTATTTTATTTTTATATTATAGAATTTATTTAGTTATATATTATCTAGACCCATTAATTAAGGTACCTAAAATATTTTTTTTTTTTTTTTTTTTTTTTTTAATTTACAGATGCTGGGCCGGTAGAATTCAATCTTCAATACAAGATGTTCTTTTCTCGGCACTCTTGGTTGAATTTAGGTTTTTTATTAGGTAGGTTTACATTGCGGGCCCTTCACAAATGTTTCGGCTTTCGCCATCTTCAGAACCTTAAAATTTAATTACATTTTTTGTACAAAGATTTAATATATTGAATATACATTTTTTTACCTCTTGCATCCAGTTAATATGATCTTCATTTTAATACGCAGAAGGAAATAAAAAATATATATGGGAAATCTCAATGGGATCATATTAACTGGATGCAAGAGGTAAAAAAATGTATATTCAATATATTATATCTTTGTACAAAAAATGTATTTAAATTTTAAGTAAAGTTGTGTGGAAAGGAGTCAGCCAAGGAAAATAAAAAAATCAAATTATTCTGTCGACGTTTCGAGCGCCCGTCGCGCTCTTCCTCGGGACAGTATAGGTGTCAAGTGTTGTAGATGGTAATGACAAAATAGTCGGTTGACATTATTAGATAATCTCAACAAACATTAATAATGTATCTGTTGAAAGATTTAACAATAACAACAACAACAACACAACAACAGATACATTATTAATGTTTGTTGAGATTATCTAATAATGTCAACCGACTATTTTGTCATTACCATCTACAACACTTGACACTTATACTGTCCCGAGGAAGAGCGCGACGGGCGCTCGAAACGTCGACAGAATAAATTGATTTTTTATTTTCCTTGGCTGACTCCTTTCCACACAACTTTAGTTAATACTCACAGCCAGTATAATAATTAATTAAATTTTAAGGTTCTGAAGATGGCGAAAGCCGAAACATTTGTGAACGGCCCGCAATGTAAATCTACCTAATAAAAAACCTCTGTTAATAAAATTCAAAAAATTTTATTAAGAAATTGAAAACCTACCACCTAAATTCAACCAAGAGTGCCGAGAAAAGAACATCTTGTATTGAAGATTGAATTTTTTTTTAATAATAAGTAAAATTATCAGGCTGTCCGATGATTTTATTTACACCATTTGGATACCAAATGGCTTAAATAGAAATGCCTGAACCCCCAATAGATTATATATAATAACGGTTATCGTCAAAGTCTTATATGGCCTAAGTTACTGTGTATGTGTGTGTGAGTGTGCATGGGAAAAAAGTGTGTGTTTAAAAAAAAAAAAGTAAAATTATAAGTAGACCCATAAAAAATTATTTTAAGTTGAGAAGACTCAATCAGTGAGGCTTTACTTTTAACTTAAACCCCAGGAGAAAGGAACCCTCATTTAAATAATGCGCAATCTTTTTCTTCTTTGTTCTCTTACCTATCTATATATGTAAATTAGAATACCTAATATATAAATTATTATAATCGTCAATCGTCAATTCGACCTCTAGATGATTCTCGGTGTTTTACATCTCCTTGAGTTCAAAACAACTATTTTTGCAATTATTTCTCTCTCTCTCTCTCTCTTTGTATGTTTGTTGTAAACACGTTAACTTAAAAACGCAATTAGTTAGATCGATGAAATTAGGTATGCGGTTCTTTATGTACTTTCTCTGTGAATTAAATTTATATTTAATATACTGTAGTAGATGAATATATCAATATTATAATTTTATCCTGAATAATAGTCGCTCAAGAGCGGAATCAGAGGATAATGTGGGATTTTTTTTCGCAAAATATTCGCTAACGAAAAAAAAAATGTTTGTTAAATTTTGTACAATTTGACATGAAATACTTCCATTTAAATAATTATCGAAAAAAATCAAAGTCTAGACCTGAGCTTCTTAAAGTCGTGAGTCGCGGGCTCCTAGAGGCCAATGGATTATTCACAGGGGTGCAGCGAAGAGTCGCATGAATTATTATTGTTTTTTTTTTTTTTTTTTTTTTTATTTACGGGATAGCCTTAGGCCATTTCCCACTTTTTAGTACATAAATTAGAATTATTATTGTTAAATAAGTTAAAATACTTCGATTATAATTATAACATTTCGAAAATGTATTGAAATGTTGAAATGATAATACAGTATATTTGCCAATTTTTTCTCCAAATATACAAAACTATGTAGCATCATCAAGTCGCTAAAAATGTGAAAAATAATTACATTTGTATATTTATAATAGACAGATAATCTTAACGTATATGGTTTTATGTATAGGCCCTATATACGTTTACAAGCTTATCTACAAAATTTGGTGTCCATTCACAAGAATTTTTGATATAATAATTTACAGTACATACCGTTAGTTTGATGTGTTGAATATAGTGTACATCAAACTAACGGTATGTACTGTAAATTATTATATCAAAAATTCTTGTGAATTCAAACCAAATTTTGTAGATAAGCTTGTAAACGTATATATACATAAAACCCTATACGTTAAGATTATCTGTCATATATCAATTATAAATATACAAATGTAATTATTTTTCACATTTTTAGCCGACCTGATGATGCTACATCGTGCCAAAATCAATAGTCGAGAGGTTAGTATGCATACATTGACTAGTAAGTGTGTGCTTATCAGAAATTCAAAATTATCAATAGTTTTTTAACCAATCTGAATTAAAAAAAAAATAAATAAAATAAGGGGGGGGGGGGCTTGAAATATTGACTTGGTTTTCAAGGGGGCCGCGAAATCAAAATGTTTAAGAAGCACTGGTCTAGACAATCTCTAGATAATTAGTTTCTCTACAAAAAAAAATTATTTATAAGCCTAATCCTTTATTTTAAAGACATTGAATTTTTTAGAAAAAAAATTTTGTTATATCAGACCAATCTGTAAAAGTCCATTTACTTGTTTGAAAGATTCTATTAGATAAATGAACTCAGGTGAGACGCATATATCACTGATTAATTAAATAAGCAACCATTAGCGATGTAATCCGTCCCTTTCTACAATTTAGTAGAAGCATTGGATCCCCGAAGACGTGAGGATGATTGTCAAGTATCCTCTGGGGTGCTTGCATCTCATTTCCCTATTGCAAACAAAAACAAACCTACTCTAATGGATTTCTCTTGTTTGAGAACATTTAATTTTATAACTTTACCTAAATGCATAACTAACCAAAAAAGAGCGTTATTAAAATTTAAAAGTTCATACTTTTTTTTTTTACATTTTACAAACTTCAAAGAACTTTATCAAAGGATAAATTTAAAACATTATGCATGTTTATCATGCATATTAAATTTTTAATAACTTTAGTGTGGTGTTTAGCTTTGTTTACTCTTTGAGCAGCAATGATGTCAAGTTTTCATAGTAAAATATTATCTATTGTCCGCACCTTTAGTCAAGTTAGCTAAATCTATTTTAAAATATTAATATAATGCCCATGTTTTACTAACATAACATAACACGAAGAATATTCTATAGAAGCATTTTAAAACAATATTGAGATAACCACATAACTTTAGACTTTTTATCTATAATTACTTTCTCTACAGTGTATAGAAAGAAAGTATTCCGATCATGTCAAAAATTCGAGATTTTGATGAAATTATAAGTTTTTCTATTTGTTTCATGTTCTTTTTAGACATTTAGATCCCTTAATATTAAACACACCTACCTATAGAAAATTTAAGCCTTGGTTTGGCAAAATAATAGGGCGGGTCGAAAAAACTCATTTTTTATTTCGAAGTTGTATTAGTGCGGGTAAGTTGCGAATTACAGAATATAAACAAAAGAAGAAAAAAAAAAATTATCAAAATCAGTTGACATCTTCCGTTGCGCATAAGCCCTAGTTTGACAAAATATGAAAAAACTTCATTTTTGCGATTATTTTTTTAATTTTTTGAATTCACACCATAATAAAACACACAATAAAATGGCGAGGATATATATTTTCAAACATTAACCTAGCCCTGAGGATTGTCCCATATGCGACCGAAACGTCGGCCCTGGTTTGACAATAAAGTGAAATATAAACTAGCCGGTTTGCCCATTCTTTCTATCTAATTTGAACATAATAACACAATGTTCTTATGTTCAAAAATAAAAGTTTAACTGATAGAAAATACCTAAACTATTACGTTAAAAAAAAGTATAGTAAAGATGTAAAAAAAAAACTTGAAAAATGTAACTTTTTCATTATTTTTGCAAATTTTAAGTCTTATGCGGTAGATATCAAATGAACTAAACCAAATTAAAACAATGTTTTTAGGCTCCTTTTGAAGATGTTGCAAACTATTACATTACGAAAACATCTAATTCAAAAATTAAAAAACAATCGCAAAAATGAAATTTTTTTCATATTTTGTCAAACTTTAGGTCCTATACGCGACGGGAAGATGTCAACCGATTTTGACAATTTTTTTTTGTCCATATAATTCGCAACTTTTCTGCGTTAAGCTTATTACAACTTCGAAATAAACAAAATAATTTTTTCGGCGGCCCAACCTAATAATTAATAAATATCTTTTCGTAATCTTATACTCTAACAATAACAGTGAAAAGTTTCCCCCACCAAGAGCTCACAATTTTCTTGCCCCAAAACAGGGGCTTGTTATTTCCCTACCAGATCTTTTTTGGGTTCTGGCTTCGCATATCATCATTCCCCCCCCCCCCACCTCCCATCTGCTCTGAAATTACCTGTAGCTACTGTAGTTATAAGAATTTTCACTAAATTTCACATCGGTTTTATTTTTATTTATTCTGCATTTTTAGACCTGAAAATTAATAAAGGAATATGCTGGTGTTTATCAGCCCTTCTTAGTTTTTTTATCGAAAAAAGATATTATTTTGAAGCGTATATACGTCTAAATTTAACGCTAATATAAACATCACTTTACTATTAAAAGATACATAGAATAATATATAGTTTCTTTATAGGACATAAAACGCCCTAAGCGATCATCCATGACGCCCTAGCACACCGCTACGCGTCATTTGAAATCCACTGATTTAGAGAAATTGTCTAAAATCCATTCAAATTGCCCTATTAATTAAAACAGAATTTCATTCATGATTGTATATTTACCGATAATTATTACATATTTAATGTGTTCATTTTTTATTTAAAAAAAAAAAATTAATGTCAAATAAAACATTGATTTTTATTGAGAACATTAAAAATATTCAGATATCAATATTTAATTATGAACTATAACAAAACAAAACGTTTAGATAAAATATTAATTATATATTTTTTTCGTATAAACAAAAATAATATAATTCTTTTATAATTGACTCAGTAAAATAAATATTAAAAATAGTAAAACTAGACCTTTGAAAATAAATTGAGTCCTATTACTTATTGATTTTCTATTAAGTTAATTATATATTTTTTTTTATTTATTGAATAATTTAATAATTCGATAATTAACGGCTTTATACATTTCAAATATTGAGTAAAAAACCTGTCTGGGTGGTAGTACTTGTGCTAGGGTTCGGTTCTCGTTCCAAGCAATGTACATTTTTCTATTCTAAATTACATTGGATAACAATTAACTATGTAGTAACTATTGTTGTAGTGAAAAATTATCAGTTTTAAAAAATCAATAAATTAATTTGAATGAAACTTTAATGTCGAATATAAGTAAATGAAAAAATGAAAGAGGTTATATATTTTTGCGAATTTCAACAAGCAAAAAGTAAAAAGAAGAGATACGAATAAACCTTCTATTCAAGTGGAGATTAAATGCCTTGCAAAGAGAAAATAAATGAAAGGGGCGGGTTCTTTACTCGAATAAAGGAGAACACAAAGCTAAATTAAAATATTTTTAATTATTTTTTTTTTTTTTTAAGTTCAAAATTAAACTTTGGTTGAATTTGTTCTAACAATAATTGTCAGTAGCAGCTGTGTTTTTTTTATACCTGACCTCTTGGAGGAAGTTATTTTAATCAAGCCAAAATTTGATATTTGATTGATTAATTTACCTCTTTGTACCTATTATAAATTGGTTTATATCTATTTTAAGGCATGTTGCATTTGACATATATCAGATTCAACTATTCAAACAATAATTTTTATTTATTATAGTAATATAATGCTGGCTTTCTCCTAAATCGGCCAGTCAAGTTTACCTTTCTGTTTTGTAAAATGAAAACAAAACCTAACATATCTGAAACTCTTGTTTCCATCAAACAGACTGAAAACAAAACACAAACAATCGACAAAAACACAAGTTTTCAAAAAGTATGTGTAAACACTTTTATTAATTTTTCGGCGTAAAATATTGTTATGTTTTTATTTTGTTTGTTCAGCAGAAACTCTGATTATGAAGAGAAATATGGAACCTAGTTTATAAATAAAAAAGGAAAAAAAAATCCTGAAAGAGTTTTTTCATGTACTTGTTTATATGAGTGGCGTACATAATTTCTATCATTTCTAATACAAATGTGAGTGGTCGCACAGCACACAACTTTCTCTTACTTTCGGTATCGAAAGTTATTTTCTGTGCTTGTCACGCCAGATTTTTTTGTGTCGAGAGACAGACCATGTCCCGAAAACCACTTTTTTGGATTCAGGGGACCTCATAACGTGTATATCCATCAAAATCTCGACATCGAATTTTTGACATGAATCCACTACCTACTTTCTTTCTCTATATATTAATTTTTATTGTGAATATACCAGGTATTGAATTTAGCTTACAAGAAGATTATCTTTTTCCAAGTTTATTTTATTATCATTTGATTCATTGTTTCTAAATCGAAATTGAATCAAAGATTTTCCACTCAGTTGACGCCCCAAAATCCGTTCAAATTTAATTATCTTTTGTTTTATTTCGGTCATTGGATTTAAACAAAAACAAATAAGAACCCACGCGCTCTGCATGGGATTCCTCCCATTATAAATAAACTACTTTAGCGATTAGTACTAGTCCTATCTTTCTCTCTCTAATACAGTATAAATGAAAATACTAGTATTATTTCTAAACGTTTTTAGTTCCGTGATCTCATTAAAAATTACTTTTTTATAATTACTTTAACCTAGGCTATTTACTATTTATCTTTATTACTTTGGAAGTGAATAATTACTGGATTCAATCGATCATATTCTGAAATAAAAAATAATAAATTTAAAGAATATTAATTATTTAATTAAATTTTTTATATTAAAATGTATTTAATTTAAATACTAATATATTGATATATATTATTAATAAGAAATATAGAGTATCATGGCATAAATATAGAATCAGAATATTTACATTGTTTTAATAAAAAAATTAATTTCTTAAACCTTCGCTCAGGGGCCCACATAATGTGGGTACGTGGATGGCGACCACGAGCTACCCGAGCTGGGACAGGCAGTCCTTCTGTTCTTTGTATGTCTCTCTCTTCCTTCCTCTTTTCAACAGGCGACAGACCGTGCGACAGGCCGGCCTGTTCTATTTCTTCCGGTCGCAAAACGCATGATAGGGAGGGAAAGAGTGAAGTCCGCCGACCCCGCATCGCGGGAATAAGACTAGGAGACAAGAAGAATTTCTTAAACCTTTTATAAATTTCTAGACGTTTTCACCTGAGTAAATTGGAGATTTATTACCTAGAAAACTATAGCTTTATATGATAAACGCTGAGTTTCTAAAGACCCAAAATGTTTAATTGCGTGTGATTATAATGATTAATGTTGTTGATCTACGCCAACAAACAGCGTCAATTCAGCATTATTTAACTTACTAACTGCCTTGATCATTGTGAGAGATCTCTCTGAGTAGGAAATACCAACAAAATGGGCTTATATTTTTATTTCTTTTATAAAAACTATTAATTCATTATTTTGTCGGAAAAATGGAATCTGACCTTCGGATTATATTATGATTAAGTAACAATTATTTTTTGCATATAAAATTTATATTTTGAACATATATTTTTATTTAATTTCCTCCATTAGCCAGAGGCTACCATATTTTAAATGCTATTTTTCGCCTATAGAATTTTTTTATTTATTTATTTTACTTTTTTGAAATTCCTATCGGGATCCCCGTTTATTTACCCGAGGTGCTTTGGTGTGCGAAGACACACACCTCAAACCCAACCGGCCTCTACCGGCACCCCGTGAAGTTACATCATTTCCTATCTCTAACTCCTCCTACTGCTTTCTTCTCTAGCTAGTGAACTAATCCTTATTTCTGGTTCCAACCGGCTCTTATATCCAACCTCTTTCTATGCTATGGAGGATGTCCTAGTTGAGGAGGGACTCCCTCAGCACCGGCGTGTAGCCTGCTCCTTTCGAAGAATGCATCACTGAGAGGGAACCTTCTTTACGTCCCTTCCTCAGGACGGGATGTCACAGCAACTCCCTCTCCTCATAGAGTTGCCTGGGGGCTATTGTGATGAGATCCTATATTCCAATCCATTGCCTGCTTTCGAAGAATGCATCACTGAGAGGGAACCTTCTTTACGTCCCTTCCTCAGGACGGGATGTCACAGCAACTCCCTCTCCTCATAGAGTTGCCTGGGGGCTATTGTGATGAGATCCTATATTCCAATCCATTGCCTGCTTGAGGATTTGTTTACATTAAATATTTTTATTTAATGAAAAATCCCGCACGCCTATAGAATATATTCTAACATTTGAATCGCTTATTTCAAATTAGAGTATTTGTTTATTTCGTTTCTTTTTTATACGTATAATATAGGTCTATAATAAATTTCTTTGGAATGGACATCTGAAGAGGGATGTTTCCTAATCATCTCCTCTGACACGAAGCCAATTTCAAATAGATCGGAATTCCGTTCATTGCAAAGTCTGATTCTTTTTCTAAGTTCCACCTGCCTGAGGAATTTCCATTTGATTCAGGAATTTATCCAAAAATCTTAATATATATTACAATTTATCTCGTTATTGTTTATATTCAAAATATTACTATTATTAATAATGGAACTTTTGACTCATCTTATATATTTCACATTTAATTAGTTAAATCGTAATTTCTAACTCTCCTAGTCGAATTGAGCCTTTTTGGTTATAATATCTCATTCAATATATAAAAGCTTACTCTTGGATTTTTCAATTAATAATAATAATGAACATTAACTCTTAGTTCTTTCATTATTATTTTAATAATAAGTTTTGCCTTTTCGGAAGGCCATTTTTATTAATGCTAAATTGCTTATAAGTATTTGTCGATAACCATTCATATTTATCAAACAATTCGAAGTTTCTTTGTACCCCTTTTAGTATAGTGCAATTAGGGGTAAACCCCAACAACAAAAAAAAAAGTTTCCCTCCAACGCCAAATTGTTCTATCCCCTCCCCGTAGCATAAAATAAAAAGTTACACTTTTGACCGTCGGGTTATTGCGTGAGGGGAGCGGATGTATAAAGTATGATAAAAATAATATACAGTATATATAGGCTATATATATACACTCAGGGTTTTTTTTTACGGAAAAAGTGGGCCCTACTTCAAAAAAGGTTGAAAACCGCTGCTCTATATAAATAAAAATATGGATAATTTTTTTGTTCACCATTTAAGTCTTTATGCATAATATACATAAAGGCTATAAAGGAATAAAAAATGGTTTATAGACCCTTCTAATTCTTAATTCTTCAAATATTATGTATTTATAAAAAAGTAAGTTGATAAAAAAAATTTATTATATATACATACTATTCCTGCAAACTATTATTCTGTAGTGACAGATCCGATAGGAAAGAGACAAAATTGACATTTTTATTAAAACGACGATACTGCCGAGAAATATGAGAAAAAAAACGGTACTCTCTCGTTCTAAACGGCACGTATGGTCACCCTATCCATAAGGGATTGACGGACGAACAGTTTGCAATAAGTAGTTTATACAGATTAATAAAAAATATTTTTATTTATAGAATTTTAATTAAAATTTTTCTTTTCTTTTTACGTAAGTTAATTCCCACTGTGTTTCAAATTACTTCTTAAAGGTAGAGTTTTATTCTTTAAATTTTGATTAAGAGGAAGATATCAGAGTCCACGAGAGATTTTTTTAATACATTAATTGATTTTACTTTTTCATTTTAATTTTTCTAATGTTCGCGTTTTTTAATGTTATAACGATTCCAAAATACGAGATATTTCTTTTTATGTGGTGTTTCATTCTATTGATTAATTTGAACTTTCATCTATTTAACTTGGTCTATGGAAAGGTTTTGTATTGCAAATGTATTGTAGTATAGTGATTATATATATTAATATTAATTTGTGATGATGGAGTTCTAGAGTGGTCAATTCGGATTAAGTTGTTATTATTATTGTTTAAAAAACTGATTATATTACTTTTTTTTTACTTGTTTTTAAATTAAAGGTATTTTGGCGGTCGAAAAACATTGTATGCAACAAGTGCGGTTTTAACACCCACCCCTTGTCCTTATTCTTTCTCATTAATATACTATGTAAAAATCTTAATTCTTAAATAACTAACTCGGTTTTTCGTAATTAATCCTTTTTATATTGAATTTCACGACCTTTTAAAAATCTCACATATATTTGCTGATTTTTTTATTCTCGTGTTTCAAGAGAAAAAAGTAAAAGTATTTTTTTTTTTACTCGTCTCATTTCTATTCCTCAATTTCAAGAAATGCTAAGAGCGCTTATCTAAACCTGAGCGAGACGTGAATGAAATTTTTTGTTGCCTATGTAAATGGTCTGACGAGAAAATAGTGACTTTGTATGTGATCTAGAGGCTGGAACAGAACCGCATTGCAGCCTCTCTGGACTGCGACGCTTTTGGCCGTTTTGACAAACGAGCGATGGGACAAAACCTCCCCCTTCCCGAAATCCCCCATTGCACACACTCCGAAATGTCTGCGCCCTCACTCTTCACGTTCCCCCTTTTCTCTTACTCGAAAATGCTCTACTATACTGAATTCTGGTCACTATTTTATTTCCAAGGGAACAGACCTGATGGAAATTTCTCAATATTTTTTTTTTGACCTCTCGTCTATCATACGTTATCACTTCCCATCGAAATCATAAAATTTATCATAAAACGAAATTGGGTTCAAAATAAAAGTCGGAAAGAGATTAGATATCTCTAGGAGAAAATAAAATTTAAATTATTTCAAAAGTAGATATACAAAATAGTATGAAAATAGTTTAGATTTTATAAATGATATGGAAGAAGAATACTTTTATTCTTATTCATATTTGTGAAATAAAATTTTTTTCTAATATTAATAATATTGTTGAAGAACTGTAGCTGTAGTCTTAATGGTGATCAAGCCAAAAAAATAAAAAGACGTTTGCAGCCAAATTTTCTTTTATTTAGATTCTCGCCCTCACGACTGACGTTTCGGCCTGAGGTCTAGGCTATCTTCAGAGCCCGCCCTGAAAGGTTTCTTGGTTCTTTTGAAAGAGAGTCAGCTCTGAAGATGGCCTAGACCTCAGACCGAAACGTCAGCCGTGAGGGCAAGAATCTAAATAAAAGAAAATTTGGCAGCAAACGTCTTTTTGTTTCTTTGGCTCCATCACTATTTTTTTTTTAAGGCATCTAGACCCCATCCCTATTTATTTCAAATTATTTGTAGTCAAATCAAATGAAATACATTTTTCTCGCCTGGGACGGAAGGCGAACCCGGGAACCCGGCACGGGAAGCTTCTCTCTGAGCCACCAAAAGTAGATCAGTAAAGTACTACTTCACTTTCCCCGATTTTATTTAAAAGCTTATTTTCGCGTGTCTGAGAGGAACATAACTTAATTATAAAATTTCAACCTCGTAACTGATTTCCTTTTTGCTTTATTTTGACCACACACAAATAGACATTTTTTTTTTTACACTCACACTTTTTTCTCATTCTCATTCACACTCACACTCACACACACATTTACACAGTCTTTTCGGCAACTCAGGCCATATAAGACTTTTACTACGGACTGCCTGGGGTCCGAACCCGCGACTTTTGGTATACGAGGTTAGCACGCTAACCTCTACACCAAGCCCCGAGGGTCAAACAGACATTTGCAATAGTCATGGGGCTTCAAATAAAAATTATTTCACTTCCCAAAGTGAACATTATTTTTACTTCAAATGCCAGATAGTCAAAGTGAATACACATACACATCTTTCCCTATTTTAAAAAAAATATATTTATTTTTTAAAAGTATTTATTTAATTAAATTATTAACTATCTAAATAGAAATTAAATTCTCTGGCATCAACTGGCAATGAACCTGACTGACTTTGTCCATGAAATTGAATAGTCGATTCATTCACTGCACATCACATCACATCACTTTTTCCCCCGTTTCCTTTGACCACAACATCAATTCTCGTTACACCACCACTGATGCATTTCGTATTACATTACCGTCAAGAGAAACCCACACGAGACCACTTTAAGGCTTCTGTCATTTGTTCCTAATTGGACAAATTGTTATTGTATAAAAGTGAATTTATCGGATTAGTGGTCATCATTTTTTTCAACATATAAGGAATAAATAAATATTCATAAGCATTTAATTTCTCACGATTATTTTGATGAATATTTTTGTCAGGTGGTAATTTGAAAATATTAAGTTTGACCTCTTAGCTTTAAAAAGTTGTCAAAGTCGTTTAATAATTTGTGGTTATTTTTAAGGTTAAAGTAAAAAAAAAATTTCAACTTATATAATAACGATGTTGTAACATTCAAAGTCAAAATTTGTCAAGCTAATAATTATTATATTCATATATTAATACTATTAACAAAATATTTTGTTATTACATTTATTATATAATATAATGAGTAATTCCATTTATTAATATAAATTTTTTTTTTTTAATTTCTTTAAGGTCTTTTTCGGTATCTAAGGCAATTAGACCCCAACCCTATATAATTTCAAATGATTGGTAGCCAATTCAAATGAAATAAATTTTTCTCGCTTGGGACGAGAAGCGAACCCGGGATTTCAGGCGCGAGAAGCGTCTTCTCTCTGAGTCATTGGTCACGAGGATATTTTTTAAACAGACAAAAAAAAACTGAGTCTCTATAATGTTGTATTTCTATAACGATAAGTACCGTACAAAGAGTATAAGTCAAAATTTTATGATTCATTTTTTTCCATCTGATTTAACTCTCTATAAGTATGCAACAGTAGTAAGTCTAAACTAACTTTACATTCTTTATTATATGGCCATGAAGCTTCTAGTATAAGTGAAACAATACAATGGCGTTTTGAAAAATTTGACACCTTTTTTTGGACAACTATAAAATGTGACTTGTACTCTTTGTACTTATTATGATAGATTTAATTTAAATTCAATTTAGGTCTCTGTATATATTAATGAAATTTTGTTTTAAAAATTAAGTGACAACCAGACATTGAATCATGTTCAATTGTGTTTTCCCTCATCGGTGTGCGTTAGCTCATAGAAAAGCATTGAAAAAACAGTTTTAAACACGATTAGTCAAAAACGTTTTGTCTAAGAGCGTTTTTGCTCATTTGGTCTGCTTTCAGCCTAACAAGGAATGTCACCCAAAGGTGAATCGCCGATTCTTTTGAAACTTGGTGCATTTAAAGAACTCATCTAAAGATTAATTTAGATGAAAAAAGTTTCAGGGATGGGCATAAAGAAATATTTTTTTTAAATATTTTTAACTTAATCTATAAAATCAGTACAATAGTGAAATTCAATGAAAAAAATCTGGTGTGACTAGCACGCACCACTTTCTCTTACCCTTCGGTAAGAGAAAGTTGCGCGCCGTGCTGGTCACACCAGATTTTTTGTGTCGAGATATATTTAGTTTCCCATAGCACCTTAGTTTCAAACTTGCATTTTAAATGTTGACTGCTTGAAATAAACTATGGTTATTTTTCAAAATTTTAATCTCATATTTGGACATTTTATACACAATATAGATTCGTAAATAAATACAAAATTTCATAAGAATTGGAAAAAAAATTTTAAATGCCTAAAAGTTCCAAAGGGGACCCCCTTTTGAATCGAAATTAACATACAAATCCCTATAGGAAATTAACATTGGCCAAATGCGAAGATAAGGTAGAAAAATTTAAACCACGCGTAGAAAGAGAGAAGATAATTTTGTGAGAGAGAGAGATATATATGTTTTCTCCGAAACAATTACAGGCAGAAATAAAATAAAAATAAATGGGAATTTAAATAATAATTGATTTTTAATCTAATAAAAAAGAAAAAGATTTAAATTCCGTTACCATGGCAACCATTTCTCCTATCTTTCCTATGAAGCACAAGAGTAAAGTGTGCTTCAAACAATTTTGAGGGCAAAACGAGAATATACATTTGAAAGAGCATCTAATAAATAATTGATTTTTGAATTTTAATCAAAATCGTTAGAGCGAATTTTGAGAAAATCGAAAAAAACTGAAAAAGTACATCAGTAAAGTACTAGTACTTTTTGGCCGATTTTGATTAAAAGCTTATTTTGTCGGTCCTGGGGGTGTTTAACTTAAACATAAAATTTCAGCCTCATAGCTCAATTCCTTCATGCTTAAATTCACACACACAGTTCACACTGTCTTGTCGGAAACTCAGGCCTTATAAACATTTCTATTACCTATGTATATATGTAATATATATATAGAGAGTAAAGGCATTGGTTTCATGTCAAAACATTCGATGTCGAGATTTTGATGGATCTTCACGTTTTGAGGTCCCCTGAATCCAAAAAAGTGGTTTTCGCGACATGGTCTGTCTGTGTGTCTGTGTGTGTTCAATTTTTAAGCAATTTGTTCAACAAATGAATTTGTTTATATTTACCCTTTTTTTAATGACACCTGTATGATTTTGTTTTGATTTTTTATCAAAATTAACGAATATTTTTTATTTCTTCTGTGATTATTTCAAAAAACTATTCAGTTTTCGAAAAAATGTCAAAGAATAAAACTTTTTAAAATAGAGTATTTTATCATAATATAACAAAAAAATTGAAAATTTCAAATTTTTGAAAACTTTTTAGTAAAGTACTACTTTCAGTGACGTATTTACTCCAAAAGTTGATAGAAATCTACAATTTTGTGTAAGGAGCATATACCAAATTTCATCGATCTAGCTCCTTTGGTATATAAGCAATCGTGTTAACACACACACACACTGACATAATGCCAAACATGGCTTTTTTTGGACTCAGGGAGGTTTATAACGTGGAGAAACATCAAAATCTCGAAGTCGAATTTTTTTACGCTTACATAACTTTCTCTATACGAGAAAGTAAAAACACGTTTTCATACCAAGAAGTCAAAAGTTCTTTAGATTTTAGAGTTTTTAGCATTGTTGCGTCGTTTGTGAAAGCTTTTTTGTGTTTGCAGATTAGATTGAGCTTGATTATTTTAATAACTTGGTCTAATTCATGTTAATATAATTCAATTTTTGAAAATGAAATTTTAATTTAAAAAAAAATATTTCTGTATGCCCATCCCTGAAACTTTTTTCATCTAAATTAATCTTTAGATGAGTTCTTTAAATGCACCAAGTTTCAAAAGAATCGGCGATTCACCTTTGGGTGACATTCCTTGTAAGAGAATGTAAAAACTTGGTAAAATTGATGTGGAATCTTATCAAATAAGCATCATTTCAAAACATTAAGAGTGCTTTTGAAATTTCTAGATCTTTGGTATCTACATTTCTAGACCTTTAAAAAAACATGCGAATCTCGTGGGAAAATTTTAAAACCACACAGTCAACGGTGAAGATTGAATTAGACAATAAAGGGGAAGAGTGCTTGTTTCTGTGATGATGAATGAGATCCCGAGCTACTTGAAGAATCAATATAAAAACATAAGATTAAGCCTACCTCTTGTCTTAGGCTAGTTATCCGCAAGCGATTAAACCGTGATCCCGCATGTTTCGCCCCTGCAGCATAGGCAGCTGCCTGCGGCGCAGCCATCGCTGCTACCACAGGATACACCCCAGGTGGCAAAGCCAAGGGGCCAGTTCCTGTACCATCTCCTGCCCCTACCACATGGTACCGTTTGACCACCAATTGTTTAGAGGCTAATAGGGCAATCATCATGGGCACAGCAGTCAGGGTGAGGATCACGGCCAGGCATTTTCGCCAACGTCTTCTTCTAGATGCTGACCAAGCCATCACGTGGAGGTGATAATTTGTTCTTTTTGTTTGTGGTGACGACCACCGCCGTCGAGGCCGACGACGACGGCGTCTTGGAGGCTCCTGTCACCGCCCCCTTTATCGCGTGTTGTCGATCGCCTCCTCTGCATCGCTAAAAACCAAAAGAGCAAAATTAGTATTACTTTTTTTTTAATTAAGATAAACCATTATTTAAAATAATGTAATTAAATTTTATTTTAGAATGAATCTCTTCTGACTGCTTTTATTTATATTAAGGAAGTTGAGACTCGAGCAATTAAAGGATAGCATGTTTCTCAATTTAGACGTTTTGGGTCAAATTTATTGTCTTTTATTTTAGTCAGGGAACCCAAATTAGAAAAAGAATTATACCTAGATAATTTATTATCATGCACAATATTAATTAGAACATCTATGACTGAGAATGTAATAACTCAGCGATGAAAAATTAGATTTCACCAGTCTATTGTAAATTTTTTTTTGTTTAGCTAAAACATTTTGCTATAAATTAATTCATGTACATATAAATTATTTATATATAATTTTTATTAAAGCTGTTTTTTTACTTTCTTCTACCTATGTATATATGGACAGTGTTATGCATAAAGAAGCCAAGCGCCATTATGATCGAAATTGAGTTAAGACCCCCATCTTGTAGGGAAAAAGAAGTTTTAACTCTTTATTAATCTCAACATTATTACTTTGTGCACTTTTTCTGTATAAAACAAGAAAAAAAGTCATTGCCATTTGGTTTATTTACAAGTGTGCTAATGAAATGCGCTTTATCTGAGATTTAGGATAATGTTGCTTGGTTCCTTTATGCATAACATCGTCCATATGTAATATATTAATATATAGGCCTAGAGAGATAGTATTGGATGTTAAAAATTCGATGTCGAGATTTTGATGGATCTACACTTTTTGAGGTCCGCCGAATCCAAAAAATGGGTTGTGAATTGTCTGTCTGACTGTGTGACTGACAAGTGTGAGTCTGTCTTTGAACAAAATATCTCAAGAACGAAAAGTACTAGGAGTTTGAAATTTTATATTTAATTTAGGTAGCAACCTGGGACGTAATCCGAAGCTTTTAACAAAATTGGCCAAAAAGTATTAGTACTTTACTGATGCACTTTTTCATTTTATTTCGATTTTCTCAAAATTCGTTCCAACGATTTTGATTATAATTCAAAAATCAATTATTTTTTAGATGTTCGTTACAATGTATATTCTCATTTTGCCCTTGAAATCTTATGAAGATCACTTTACTCTTGTACTTCATAGGAAAGATAGGAGAAATAGTTGCCATTGTAACAAAATATAAATATTTTTCTATGTTTATAAATTTTACATCTTCAAATTCAAATGTACCAAACTGTCTGACACTAAATATATGCCGACACCAAAAATCTGGTGAGATAAGCACAGAACACAACTTTCAATTACCTAAGGTAAAAGAAAGTTGTGCTGTGAGACCAGTCACACCAGATTTTTTTATTTTAAAATATCATATTTTCGCATTCCTATAAGAAGATCGTAGTTTAGGATTTTTGCCTTTCTTTCCTTAATATAGGGTATCATTTTGATAATTTTATACAATAGAAGCCCTTGTTTTTTTTTTCTTTGAATATTGAAGAATTTTTGTAAGATCTGATAGAATTGACAGAGGAGAGGGAAGTTTTTCCTTTCATGTTCAGTTCAACTGTAGAGATAGAGATAACTACTCTCTATAAATTGCTGGACAAGTATGCGAGTACTTTTGCTAGGCCTTTGTTAAAAGATAAAAACCCTCTTAATCCTTTTATTCTATAACAATAGCTTTAGAAGGGAATCTCAAGTTGGAAAACCAGTTAATTTTGGGTTTGATTATATACTGTATAGGATCCTATATGCTAAAATTAAATAACTTTCTGATTTTATCATTTAATTATTAATATAATTTTTACTTTTTTTTTTTCATTATTTTTAATAAAATTTTCCTTTAATAGTCTACAATACTGAATCTTGATATTTTTTTTTCGCAAAAATCCAAATAAAAAGCCTCAATAGGACAAATCAAATTAAGAAAGAAAAAATATTATTTTTTTATATTTTCATTTTATATAATAAAAAAGTTGTTCCCATTAACGAAATAAAGAAGAGAGAGATATTTTTTCGACAAGAGGATGCCTCTTGACCTTAAAGGACGCTTCAGCTCCAATATATAAAGCCAGGCAGACTGTTTACCGAGGATTCCAATATTTGTTGTGGAAATACAGCTAAGAATATGGAATGTTTAAAGAGATCTTTTAAATTCAAGGTCCAAAACGCTAATAAAGCACCAAAAAGCATCTCAGCTTTTTGTTATAATCTAATTAGGAAATAAAAAGTATTTAATAAATACGAAATTATATGTATAATATATAAAATATTATATACATCACGTTTGTAAGCCGTGAAGAAAATTCATACAATTTATTATTTATTAATTCAAATAGACAAAAGTTAGGGTGCCGCGGGGAGTCGAACCTCGGACTTGGGTCCATTTCTCCTAATGACAAAATAGCATTCTGAGTGAATTCAAATAACTCAATGCCGTGCTGTGTTTTAATGGTAGGGCATGCTGAGTACAAATCGGTGGAACTGTGTTTCGACTCCCGGCGGCACCCTATCTTTTGTAGGCTATTTGAATTAATAAATATTAAAAAGTATTTACTTTGTAAATTTAATTTATTTATTAATCATCACTAGGGGGATCACATTTCGTCAGTATGTGTATGGCAACCACGAGTTACCAGAGCTAAAGTTGGTGGCTCCCTGCAGCCAACCGCAAAGAGATTATCTATAATTATTTATTTCCTCCTTTTTGCTATCCATATACTATTTTCAATTGATGGATATTTCGTGGCTCGAATTCAGAGATTGCTGTTTAAGTGCAAAAAGTGCTTTCGAATAAGGAATGTAATGTCCAGCAGAAATAAAAAACTGTTATATTATAATATTTCGTCGACGTTTCGGGAACGCGTCGCTCCCATATTAAGGTCGAAATAATTGTCGCAAAATAGATGGAAAATTGTTTATTGTATACACAATGATGATTTAGGCTGTCAGGGTGTGTAACAGCCTAAATCACTATATAATTAATATCATATAATAGAAATATATAATTAAACTATTAATACACTATATAATAAAGACCTGATTAAAGATTTGCGAGATGAGTTTATGTTTTGATTAGGCTAAATTGCGCCCCTTTGACTCGAACCAGAGTCGTTTTTAAATGCTTTTATTTAACTTACTCTTTCAAAATCACCAACTTAAAGTCTTTGTTAAGGACACTTCCCGATGAGCTAGAGGTGGGAAATTTGATATTTAAGAGTCATTTTTGATAACGCAAATTGTGAGTTGGGTTTTACCAAAATTGGCCAAACTAATGTGGTACTTTATTTGAAACCTCACGCGTATTAATCTAATTTCAAAAGACTTCCCGATGGGCTAGAGGTGTGAAATTTGATACTTAAGGTTCATTTTTGATGACGCAAATAGTGAGTTGGGTTTTACCAAAATAGACCAAACTAATGTGGTACTTTATTTCACGCATCCTGCCTTCTTTTTTTTAATACTCTATAATAAAAAATCTGGTGTGACTGGCGCACAGCACACAACTTTCTCTTACCTTCGGTAATCGAAAGTTGTGTTCTGTGCTTGTCACACCAGATTTTTTGTGTCGACATGTATTTAGTTCCCGGCAGTAGGGAATATTTGAATTCAGATGTAAAATTTATAAGTATGGGAAAATATTTATATTTTGTTACCATGGCAACCATTTCTCCTATCTTTCCTATGAAACACAAGAGTAAAGTGTGCTTCAAACAATTTTGAGGGCAAAACGAGAATATACATTTGATAGAGCATCTAAAAAATAATTGATTTTTGAATTTTAATCAAAATCGTTAGAGCGAATTTTGAGAAAATCGAAAAAAACTGAAAAAGTACATCAGTAAAGTACTAGTACTCTTTGGCCGATTTTGATTAAAAGCTTATTTTTCCGGTCCCGGGGAGTGTTTAACTTAAATATAAAATTTCAGCCTCATAGCTCAATTCCTTCATGCTTAAAATTTGACACACACCCACACACCCACACACCCACACACCCACCCACCCACCCACCCACCCACCCACACACAGACAGACCATGTCGCGAAAACCACTTTTTTGGATTCAGGGGACCTCAAAACGTGAAGATCCATCAAAATCTCGACATCGAATTTTTGACATGAATCCAATACTTTCTCTCTATATATATATTACATATATACATAGGTAAGAGAAAGTAAAAAGACTAAAAAGTTTAAAATAAAAATATATTAAAAAAACTTTAAAAAAAAAAATGCCTTTATTTAAATTGAACTAAAAAGAGAGAAATAATTTAATTGTTCTTGTTAAAATTGTTGAATATTTTTGACTTAAAATAAAAGCGTGGGGCGCTTCAAAGTGATTCCGATGCTCTAAGAATATACATACAATTCCTTAAGCTATCAATCTGCGCCCCACGCTTTTATTTTAAGTCATAAATATTCAACAATTTTAACAAGAACAATTAAATTATTTCTCTCTTTTTAGTTCAATTTAAATAAAAGCATTTTTTTAAAAAAGTTTTTTTATTATATTTTTTAACACACATTTGTCTTTTTTACTTTTTAAAATCCTTATGTCTATTGTAAATTCAAAATGTTAACTCCTGAAGATTAAAAAGTCAGAAATGGAAAATAAATTAGGACGCTCAGGCCAAGAAGAATGAAGTAGGGAAGGTCAAAAATTTCACACGTCATTTTTTTAAATAAAATCTTGGTTTTGAATTCTCATTATATTTAAAAGATTATAATGAACAGTGAGGGACAATATTAAATGGCACCCATGCGTTTTCTACTTGTGATTATTTCATTGTTTTTGTAAAAGAAAATCTTTATTGGAAATTTTCTAAGTTTGAACTATAAAAGTTTCCATTGAAAAATATATATTTTTTTTAAAACAATGAAATAATCACAAGTAGAAAACGCAAGAGTGGGACTTAATATTGTCCCTCATTGTACTTCCTTCTAGAGCCTGAATCGGGTTAGGTTATTTTCGCTAGTAGATAAGAGGCTGCTTTCTACCATATACTCTATAATATAAGGTTGATACAAGGCTTATATGAACAGTCTGCTATTTAGTCATGGAATATTTCTTGAATAGTATCTTGCCTACGAGCCTTATCCTATAAAGAAAATTGACTCTATTCATCGGAGTATACTCTAATTTTTCTAAGAACAAATCAATTTCTGTTTACATTTAAAATCTTTTTAAAGATGGATTTCAGATAATGATTATGCCTATCCATTATTTTTAATCAAACTTCAATCATCATTAAAACATCGTTAAGTCATTTTTTTATAGAACTTTTAAAAATCCCCATTAAAATTAGATTTTACTTATTAGAGCTCATCTAATTTAAAAAAATTTGTTAATATAAAATAAATTACAAAATAAACTTTTATTCGATTTTTATAAATGCCGGAAATCCGTCGATGGGTTTCACTCTGTTAATAAATAATTTTTTAGAGTAGCCCTACTAATATTAGGTCCTAATATTTGAATTAAAATGTTTTCAATAGTTTTTAATTAGGAATTAACAAGCCTATCGAACTAATCCGACTTAAATGGTCAACTTTATAAACCGAAAAAATTATTTTATGAATGAAAACATGCTATCTTCGGTCATAATTTCTGTCGGTGGTACGACCTAGCTGATAGATTATGAGCTACAAGGAGTGCGGCATATCTCCCTGATTTACCCTAACGTACTAAACTTTGGCTGTATTTAAAATATATCTAATTGCTCTATAACTGACCTGTGGTAATTCAAACTTTTGATTAAGGAAGGAAATAATTTGAAGGTAATTTCCCATAATGAAATTTAATCTTTGAAGGTTTCTTTTTTGACATTTTCAGCATTTATATGTATTCCTGATTCGCTTTAAATTACTAGAAAATTTTTTCACCTTCTATAAAGGACTTGAATTTGTTACTAACTCAGGTATTTTTTATATTTTGAATTATCTTCGGCTAGAGAGACCATTTTGATTTAGAATCTATAAGCTTATATATTCAACATATGTTACCGATGGCCGTTCAATCAAGAGCGGATCCAGAGGAGTTTCTCGGGAGGGGGGGGGGGGGGTTAGTAATCTAGTTTGAATGGTCGCATAGCACATAATTTTTTTACTTTCTCTTAGCTCTATATATATGTTAATATAGAGAGAGAGAAAGTATTGAATTCATGTCAAAAATTCGATGTCGAGATTTTGATGGATATACACGTTTTGAGATCCCCTGAATCCAAAAAAGTGGTTTTCGCGACATGGTCTGTCTGTCTGTGTGTGTGTCTGTCTGGGTTCAATTTAAAGCTTGAAGGAATTGAGCTAGGAGGTTGAAATTTTATATTTAAGTTAGTCACTCACCTAGGGCGTGAAAATAAATTTTTAATCAAAGTTGGCCGAAAAGTATTAGTACTTTACTGATGTAGTTTTTCAGTTTTTTTCGATTTTCTCAAAATTCGATCCAACGATTTTGATTAAAATTCAAAAATCAATTATTTTTTAGATGCTCTTTAAAATGTATATTCTCATTTTGACATTGAAATCTTCTGAAGACCACTTTACTCTTGTACCATCAAAATATTCAACCCTCCTTCTACCTAATTTAGTTTTGAAATATGATACAGGGCTAACTGCAGATGCAACAGATGCACTGTGCACCTGTTGCATCTGCCTAGTTACCCCTGTATACATATTTCAAAACTCTAAATTCAGGTAGAAGTGAGGGGGTTGTCCAATATCTTTTCTCTTGATGGTACTTCATAGGTAGGATAGGATAAATGATTGCCATGGTAACAAAATATATATATTTTCCCATACTTATAAATTTTACATCTTAAATTCTAATAAGTTATATCGACGGAAACTAAATATATGTTTACACGAAAATCTGGTGCGACATCACACCAGATTTTTTACCTTATTTTCGGTAATTTAAAGGTGCATACTGTACTTGTTTACCAGAATATAAATACAAATCAATCCCAAAAAAAAATATTTTTCTCGAATCTCAGGGGGAGGGTAATTACTCCATTTGCCCCCCCCCCTCCTCCCCTGTACCCGCCTTTGTGTTCAATCCCTTGTTTTTCGATTACCTTCAATCTTAAGTTTGGTATTGTTTAAGCACTTGCTGTTGCGCAGCCTAGGTCAGGACCCCCGATAATCATTCCATTTCTATAAAAGATACAATATAAAGGAATCCCTAAATTTTTTATAATAATCCTGTAATTTTAGCTTTTGATGTATGATTATTGGATATTCAAATTCATATTTAATAAATAGATTATTTTTTTCAGAAAATTAGATTAGCCTAATATGGTTTATATATTCTTTTATTTTTAATTTGGCAATTTAAAAAAAAATTGACAATTATATTACATAAATCCACTGAGGATCAATTCGTAAAGTGACATGATATTCAATGAAATTTATTAAAAATTTTTCCAAATGTGAACTTTGATTCAGAGATTTCTAGATTTTTTTATATAATGTTATCTTTGTTGACCAAGCTCAGTTTTTTTTTTTTTTTTTTGATTAATTTGAAAAAACTAAAAAAGTAAGTAATTAAAGTACTCGTAGGCGTACCCAAAATAGTATAAGATAAGATAAATAAATTTAATGAATGGATAATAAATGAAATGTCTAAGATGGTGTGAAGGGTTATTGGAAGAAGCGCATTGTCGAAACTATTAATCTTTAGTAAATGTAATAATAAAATAAATTTTATTTTATAATTCGAAGAGAAGTTGCTGT
This sequence comes from Euborellia annulipes, assembly GCA_023213315.1. NCBI lineage: Eukaryota > Metazoa > Arthropoda > Insecta > Dermaptera > Anisolabididae > Euborellia > Euborellia annulipes. The sequence goes on along the minus strand of JAKCPI010006994.1, from coordinate 102,231 downwards.
TGATGTTACGGAATGGAAAAGAATAAGTACAGGTGCAGCAAATGAAGAGAGCCTTTGGATGCCAAATGCCGAAAAGGAGACGTTTCGGACAAAATTTATTCGTCCATCTTCAGTCCTCGCTACAAAAATATACAAATTTAAATAAAACAACACTGTTGCGAAATTCAATTACAATGGATCTTACTTGATTAATTTATAAGCCAAGTAAGATCCATTGTAATTGAATTTCGCAACAGTGTTGTTTTATTTAAATTTGTATATTTTTGTAGCGAGGACTGAAGATGGACGAATAAATTTTGTCCGAAACGTCTCCTTTTCGGCATTTGGCATCCAAAGGCTCTCTTCATTTGCTGCACCTGTACTTATTCTTTTCCATTCCGTAAATTTTATTTTATTTAATCCAATTTAATAAAATAAACAAATTTACATATCTCTCAAAATTGATATTGGCAAATTTTTAGAACAATATAAAATTAGCGATGTCATATTATATTCTAAACGATCTATGACAAGGTTTAAATGCGTTGTGAAAAGAATAAAAATTTATCTCTCAAGGGATATTAGATTATACGACTTACGACGTACGACTAGCGAGATGACTGGCAGTTGCATATACTTTATCTGGCCCTTCTAATTCAAAGTCAAGGAGGATTTCAAGACACGAAATTAGAGCCTCAAATGGCATCGTTTCCGGGCTGCTGGATCATTTTCATAAATCATTTGAAAGTTAATTACAATTGCACACAGAAGCCTCGCTCACTTTGTCGCATTGCAGAATCATAAAAAAAAAGAAAATTGAGATTATCCAGAAATTAATTATTTACTATTTTTATTTAATGTTAAAAATCTTTTAATTGTCTTCAGTAAGCAAATTTCATTTATAAATTTGTTTCACGTAAACCCTACACCACTTTCCCTCCTAATTATAAATTTAAATCAAAAAAGAAAAGAACCCTTTTCAAAAGTTAACTTTTTTTAAATTTATTTTGAAACGATTTTTAAGATTTTTAAAGCGAAACTTTTTATTTTTTCTTATTTTTTAAAGAAAGATAAAAGATATCTTTACTGTATTAATAATAAACATGTTATATTCATTGATTAATTGAAAAAAAAAATTTTTTTTTTTTTTAAAAAAACCTTCACACTTTTTTCTCATTCACACTCACACTCACACACTCCATTCACACAGTCTTTTCGGCAACTCAGGCCATATAAGACTTTAAACGATATCCGTTATTAAATAAATATACATATATGGGGTCCAGGCATTCTTATTTAAGCCATTTGGTATCCAATTGGATTAAATAAAATCATCGGACTGCCTGGGGTCCGAACCCGCGACGTTTGGTATATGAGGTTAGCACGCTAACCTCTACGCCATGCCCCGAGGGCTAAAAAAAAGTTAAAAGTTATTAATATTTAATAATATAATATTTTATTAACTTGAAAATAATTTTTTTTGGGACAATTTCAGTTGTTTCAGTTATCAAACTTCCTCGACAGAGCATTTAGGCTTAATTTCATTTCTCTCAATATTTCCTTAGTAAATTTATCTTCGAAAGAAATAAACTACTCTTGTTGAAAGGAAGATCTTGTTATTATAAATTTTGAACGAATGGTGGTATATTGGATTAGTTTGCTCTAGAAATAAAATATAGCGTACAGAGAAGAGACTTTCGTCGAAAAATCTGTTTGATATTTGTAAAAAAAAAAAAAAAAAAAAAAAAAAAAAAACTAGTTGACTTTACTACAATCACTTGATTTTAAATTGGTTAATTAATTCTTTTTTTCATATATAAAAATGGTTTTATTTTTAAAAGTAATCTGCATAATCTTCTTTAAATAACGTAATTATCTGCGAGTAAGTAAATTTGGTTATGAAACTCCGTACCTGATCTATTTATCTCTCCCTTTCTTAGTTCATTCTCTTGTTTTAGAAACGGAACGCTTGAAAAAGACAAGAAATTCATCTGATCTCGCGTGCATTAGTAAAAATATCCTCTAATTTTAGGCAATAATTAGTCAGAGATCAAGATTGGAATGAAAAATGAAGATTTCATGATATCTGCTATACCATTTGAAAAATTATTAATTATCAAAAACATTACATTTTAATTAATTATTAATTTTCAAATAGATGGATCTCTTCTAGACTTTATTTTATTTTATTAATAGAAATTTCAAATAAATAATTCATTATATACATTTAAATAAAATAAATACCTTAGTACAGTCATTAATTAATCTCTATTGACTGAGTTTTCATAAATCAGCGTTTCTTAAAAGTTTTCCCGCGCAGCCTGAAGCTTTCAGTTCCGCGTATATATTTTTGCTTCAGATTAAAATTAATAATTTAATTGTTCGATGTCATGTCCAATTACAAACAACATTTAGTTAAGCACTGGGTCTTCTTATTAATTTATACGCCTTTCAACATCCCCGCAGCCTCAAAAGTTCGAGATTCGCTGTCATAAATAAGTATAAATTAAAATTTTCTGTGTGACATCATAAAACAAAGAAAAATCGTATCAAATGTTGAGTGCCTCGGTTTGCGAAATGCAGTGAGATGAAAAGACATATAGGGAAGAGTGACGAGCATGGCCTACTCCCTCTACTATAGATAAAAAAACATTAAAGGTAGCAGTTGTGTTAAGGGAAATGTTAACTATTGTTACATCATTTACTGCATATCTCAAATAATTTTGATCCGAACAAGTTTATTTAAAATTTATAAATTACTGTTCTAACAGCATGTTTCGGACATTAATTCTATCCCAGCTGTTACCAGCTTCTCGTTTAGAGAAATTTATCTCTGAAATTTTCTTGCATTCTCTATGATTTTATCATTACAGATTTAGAATTTCGTTCGTCATTCATATTACTTATAATTTAATTTAAAAAAAAAATAGCAAATCACATAAATGATAAATCTTTGAAAATTAGTAATTTTTCCCATTAATAATTCATTATAATTTAAATAGATTATTTATCTCGGATTATGAAGAGAATCCCAAATCCCAAGTGACTAAAAGTGTAATTTGAACTCATATCCTATATTAACCCCATCCCTAGGTTGTATAATATAGTAAAGACCAGCTAATCTTTTTGTCATAAAACACATTTAAATTTAGAATGGCTATAAGTGTAATGTTTTAATTAATAGATAATTGTAATTAAAAATTAATTAAGCTTATAATTCAAAGAGAAAATTGCTTATTTAATTTTATAAAAAAAAAATATCATAAATAACTTTTAATCCTCTTCTTTCTCTTTCTTAATTATCTTAAATCTTCGAAATCGACATTCATTCATTAGACTTGAACCCTAGTAAAAATTGCAAAAAAATTCGTTTAGAAAAGTACAATAAGCCAGTTCTAGCCTAACTTGGTAATTATACTGAACTCTTCTGATTTTCGCTCAGGGGCCCACAACTTGTGGGTACGTGGATGGCGACCACGAGCTGCCCGAGCTGGGACAGGCAGTCCTATTCTTTGTATGCCTGCCTCTGCCTTCCTCCTTTCAACTGGCGTCAGACCGTGCGACGGGCCGGCCTTTTCTATTTCCTTGGTCGCAAAACGCATGATAGGGTTGGAGGGAAAAAGTAAGGTCCACCAACCCCGCATCGTGGGAATAAGGAGAGGACAGAAGAAGAAGAAGATCTCTTCTGATTTTATAAGATTATAAATTTAAAACATACTCTTTCTGTACCTAAGTACTGGCTTTTTTAAAAATGACCTAAATATAATTTATTTAACCCATCTATATTTCGAAGAGGATTTTCACGCTCTGCAATATTTATCTATGTAAAGCACAACGAAAAGGGTTATTATTAGAGACCGGATTTTAAGCAAAATGCTTATTGCTCAATTTTATAAGCAACCATTAGCTATTTAATTTCTATACGAATTAGGAAAAACTAAGTGCATTGAGATTGCATTTTTATGCTTTTTTTGCTTTTTTTGAGTTTTCATGCTTTTTTTCTCTTTCGTGCTTATTTGAACTTATTTTACGAATATTTATAATTTTTTTTTTTTTTAAACTTTTTTCCCATTCACACACGCATACACCAGGGACGTATATAAGGGGGGGGGGGGGGCGCCCCCCACCCAAAATTTTCCAAAAACCCTCAGTGTGAAAAAATATAGCCCTGTAAAAAAAAATTTTCCGCAGGGTAAAAAAATTTGGTTCCGCAAAAAAAAAAAAATTTCGCAGGGCGGGGCGGAATAAATTTAGTTTCTTTAAAAAAAATTTGTATACGCCATTGGTATGAGTAAAAATTGCTTATTAGATGCTTTTTTTCAACTTATATGCTTATTTAAAAACTTTTTATTCAAGTTTTTTATGCTTTTTTAAGCACTTTTTTTTCATTTTTTTATGTTTTTTTGTCCGGTCTCTAGTTATTATATTATAAATTCAAATAATAGGCCTATAAAATACTATATACAGTACAGTGAGGGACAATATTAAGTCCCACCCGTGCGTTTTCTACTTGTGATTATTTCATTGTTTTTAAAAAATTATTATATATTTTTTAATGGGAACTTTCATGGTTCAGACCTAGAAAATTTCCATTAAAGATTTTCATTTTCTTTTATAAAAACAACAAAATAATCACAAGTAGAAAACGCATGGGTGGGACTTAATATTGTCCCTCACTGTACATATATAGACAAAATTTGCTTACGTAATCTTGAATTTTCAGCCCACTCAGGCAGGGGCTCATTTTAGTGAGTACGTGGATGGCGACTACGGTTTACCCGAGCTAAGGCTGACATTTCTTTCTTTCCTTTAGGTCAGCCTTTTTTCCCTTTTTCATATCAAGCGTCAGGCCGTGAGAGGTCGGCTTGCTTGATTTCTCTCGGCCTCATTTCTTTATAAATTCATTTTGCCGACCCCACATTGGGATAAGGCTAAGATAGAGGAAGAAGAATCTTGAATTTCCAGTAAAATAAAAATAAATAAAATTTATTTTCAGTAAAAAATTTCTTTTGATCTAGTATATGTATTAGGAACCGACCGAATATTCGGTTTCGGTTACAGTTTCGGCCAAAAATCATGGTTTCGGCCGTAGTTTCGGTTTCGGCCAAAAAGTAGCCGAAACTTTCGGCCGGCCGAAACTTGAGTCTTAAAAAAAAGGTCAAATAATTTGCACTTGAAGGAGAAAAAAAATTTTTGTCTCCCTAAAAAAAAGGTAAAATGATTTTCACGGAGGGGAAAAAAATTTCAAAAAAAAAATATATAAATTTTTTTATAGGAAATACAAGTTTCGGTTTCGGTTACGGTTTCGGCCGAAACTAAGGTTGAGGCCGAATATTCGGTTTCGGTTTCGGCTGAAAATCTTGTTTCGGTCGGACCCTAATATGTATACATCGCCTATAATAGGTCAAAGTGAAAAATAGAATTAACATTTTATTAAAAATATTCCGTTAAAATATTGATCCAGTTCATTTATCTTTCAAATTATTAGATTAGATATAGAAGATAATTACGGAATATGAAAAATTTTTTTAAAGAATAAAAATTTATTCTATTATTTTTATAAATGAATTTTATATTAAATTAAACGATTTTCACTTTTTAAATTAAATTAGTCCAACTGGAAAATTATTCATTTATTAGATATAAACACATGATGGAAATTTTTTTAATTTCATTAAACATTTTCAATGTCAAAGTACATTTTTTCTTGTGTGATTTATTGTTCACCCCGGCAATCTCTGGACACTTTCATATCTAAATAAATATCTAGAACATTTCGTCGAAAAGCCCAGATGTCAGAAAATCACCAAACTTATTATCAAAGACGACGTATATAGGATTAATGGGTTATATCCTATTCTAATTGAAATAAAAAGGACCCCTTGTTAATTCGCAATCATTAAGAGCTTACTGGACACATATTTTAAAATTTTCAAGATTTTTCATTAATTTCATTTGTTTTTATTTATTTTCGAAATTTGATGCTTTTCGGAGCCTTTGCTTCTTACATAGGCCTACTTCTTTGTATTTAAGTAGGCTATACATTATAGCCAACCTATTAAGGGTGGTGTCTCCCACAGTAGATACTGAATTTGGAGAAGTGTAGGGGAGATTACGTACCCAAAGCCCTAATTAATATTAAGTTAAAAAAAAAAAAAAAAAAAAAAAAAAAAAAACTTATTGAATCTTTAAGTCCATTTGACTTTACAAATTTATTATATCTTTAAAAAACTGGTGTGACTAATCGCACATCACATAACTTTCTCTTACCTCTGGTAAGAGATAAACTCACACAACTACAAGAGTAAAGTGTGCTTCATAAGATTTCAATGGCAAAATGAGAAAATAGATTTTAAAGAGTATCCAAAAAAAATAATTTATTTTTTAATTTTAATCAAAATAGTTATAGCAAATTTTGAAAAATCGAAAAAAATGAAAAAGTACATCAGTAATGTACTAGTAGATTTTGACGAATTTTGTTTAAAAGCTTATAAAATTTCTCCCCCACGCTCAATTCCTTCATGATTAAAATTGAACACACACAGACAGACCATGTTGCGAAAACAATTTTTTTAAATTCAGGGGTTTTCAAAATGATATCGAATTTTTGACATGAAACCAATACTTTCTCTCTATATATATATTTACATATATAGGTAAAAGAAAGTAGAAATACATATTAGTCCTATCAAGAGCTTCTTTTTCTTTAATATCTACCTTCCTTTTTCTTTAATACAATTATCTTATGATTTTTAATAATGAAAATTTGTTATAAAATACATTTTTAAATTTAATTATTGATAGCCTATTAAACCAAAGTGTGTGTTCCGTAAATGTCTTTTCCATGACTTAAACAACTAATCACTATGTTTAAGACATAAAAATAATTTAAAATGGCAAAGTGGTTTAGGTTTATGTAACAGTAAAGTTAGTCTTTTGGGAATAGAGAAGAGAAATCTTAATGAATAAAGTTATGATTATTGGAAAGCAGCCAAAAATTATGATTTTAAGTTAAATTGCGCGATTAAAATTTATAGAAAAGATAAAAAAAAATATAATTTATTAAAATAGAGTATAAAATATGTTATGAAATTAATTTCATTTATAAAATAGATTTTTTTTTTTAATTTTTTAATACAGGTACTTAGTTTACTTTTATTATCCTTTTATAGGTTTCGCTATATATATATATATATATATATAGGTATATAAATGAAAATTAATAACATGTATTGATTTTTAAATTTTTATTTCTACAACCCTCTAGCGCAAAAATAATTGACCATATTTCTATGATTTCTTGAATTATGAATCAAAAATAACATTGTGAAATATCTAGGCCTAAATTTTTTATCAAAATGAATCTAATAAATTCGATAAAGTTTTAAGATGCATAGAGTTTACTAATCGTTTACATCCAAAAATTAACTGTGACTCTTTTATTCGTTTTACATTCTTCTTATTAATATTAATATTAATCCACCCGCCGCGAAAGCGTGGAGGTCCTGGTTCAACTCCAGGGGGTGCAATTTTCGCCCAATCATAAGCACAAACATATCTCTCAAACTTGCTATCTTCAACGATATATTAACTTGCTAATGAATAGTCTATTTGAGCATTGATTGAAAAAATTCAATCCTTTTCAAACAAGGCTCTACCTAGTTAATATTAATTTTTAAATAAATTTTTTTTATGTGTAGGCTTTTTTTTTTATTTCAAATTGAAAAAAAAAAATCGTTGTTGGTAAAAATAGCAGGGAAAGTAAAAAATAATGTTTATTAAGAAACTGCAAGATTTTAAGATTAACGTTGATTGCAGAAATTAGACATCCGGATTAAAATTCCTTTCATTCCATGAGAATTTTCTATTATCTCTTCATTGTCCACGTTTATAAATACACTAAAAATAAAAAAAAATTAATTTTTCTATTTTTTTTCTCTATCTGAAAAGTTCATTATTTAATTTTTTTTTTTTTTTTATAATTACAAACTTTTTATTCTTGATTAATATTCACCAGGGGCGTATATAGAAATTTTTTTCGGGGTGGGGGCCTGATCTCAAAAATTTTTCTACGAAAATTTTTTTTTTTCGTGGAACCAAAGTTTTCCGCCGTGCGGGAAAATTTTTTTTCCATGTGCCGCTCGTAGAACATTTTTTTCTTTTGCGAAACCAAAATTTTTTCCCGTCCTCTTTTTTTAGAGGGGCAAAATTTTTGCCGTCCGCGGAACAAAAATTTTTTCCCGTCCGTAAAAATATTTTACCTCTTTTTTAGAGGCGCAAAATTTTTGCCGCCCACGGAACCAAAATTTTTCCCCATGTGCAGCCCGCGGAACATTCCCTCTTTTGTGGAACCAAAATTTTCACGCTGCTCTTCCGCCCCCTCCCCCCCTTATATACGACCCTGATATTCACGTTTGATCTCTATAGTTGAAATTTGCTTTAAAATAAATTCCCAACTGTACTCGCATAAGTTTACATAAAGAGGCGTTAAATAAGCTTTGATCTCACTCACATTTGCAAGATACAATGACCATTATCTCTTCAAATGAAAGAGCGCGTTAAACAGACGTTATCATGTACATAGTTCAAGTTTATGGAAAATGCGGGCGTCCCTTAATTGACAAGTGAAATATTTTTTTTTTTACCGAATATTTAATTTTCATAAAATAGTTTGATGTCGTCCGTGCCTTAATAACTTGCACTCTCGGTGATTGATAACTTTTTCTCATATTCTTACTAGTTAGCATCTTGTAGACAAATGTTCATTGAACGGACCAAGCTGATCAACGCGATAAAATTAATTGCAATAATCCCTTGTTATACGCGACAAGGCTTTAATTACGGTCTTTTTAAATATAAATGTTTATAATGAAAGGATGTGAGGCCGATGATATCATTCCTCCCACCCAACAATGTCCTGAACAAATAGAGTAAGAAAAAATTTAAATTCTTGTTAAGCTTTTTGTCCTTAAAAAAAATCTGGTGTGACTGGTCTCACATTAGGCAACTTTCTCTTAGCTTCTACAATTGAAAGTTGTGATCTGTACTTGTCACATCAGATTTTTTTCCTGAGACATTTTATTTGGCAAAAGAATAGAATTCAAGATCCACCCCCCCCCCCTCGTGGCCATGAGGTTAGAGGTGTTGTCAATATTGATGTATATATAATGGTTCGAATTCCATGCAGTCTGATGAATTAATATCATATATAAATAATTTGTATCGTTAAAGTCTAAAAGGCCTATGATGCCGAAAAGATCAAAAATATATAGGGGAGAGAAGGTTATTATTTAAAAACATAAAATTTTTTCTTACAATGGCAATTATTTCTCCTATCTTTCCTATAAAGTACAAGAGTAAAGTGTGCTGTAAAATATGTGGAGGGAGCATCTAAAAAATAATTGATTTATGAATTTTATTCAAATTTGTTAGAGCAACAAGAGGCATTATATAAAAAATATTGGAAGTTGATATTAAATTTGATTAACGGTCCTAAAAATACCAAATGTTCCTGATTGATTAACAACCTTCCTAACAGAAGAGTACCTTAAAAAAATTAATAACTCTATCCCCACAGAAGCAAATCCTGGTTGCGCCACTGGATAGTAGTCAGGGATGGGCAAAATTCTTTAAAAAGGATTAGGGATCCGATACGACAAACTCGGCCGATCCGTTCCGATTTGAAAAACGGTTCCGCAAATCTAGATCAGCGATCCGAATAACTGAAGATGGCCAAATAAATTCAGGCCGAAACGTCTTATTCAGGGAGTTTTATTGAACCTGAATCATTCCAATTTGGCTGATATCTCCATTCCTCCATTATTTTAATTCATTCTGTCAATTATTAGAGAGTAATCGGAAATCTCATTTTATTTCGCAGACAAACAAACTTTGAGTTGGAAATCATAAAGATCAAAGAAACAGAATATGCTAATATATCAAACATGATTTCCAGAAACAATCTTTGAAATCAATCTAAGCACAAGAAGCGTTGATTTAAACAAACAACAAAAAATATCGCCTTCCAATCTCACTGCTTCTAACATTAGTAATAGTATTAGGAATTTTGCATTATTTTTTCAATATTCTGGATAAAATAACTTTATCTCTTAATAAATTCTTCTTGTTTTTGACAGGGGATTCGAAATCTTGTTTTTTTTTTCTTTCTTAAAAAAAAGGACGTGAGAAAGAATTTCACTCAAATGTCACACCATCGACCCCTCTCACAAATATATTAATTTGACAAGTGTCTAACAAATTATTTGTACTTCAAATTAGACTAGTTGACTGCACGAGTCGTGGCACGAACTTTTTTATTGTCCTCAGCCGGATTTAGTTTATTAAAAGATAAATATTTATTTTCACAAAAATCTTTCGAATGTCTTATTTGACATTAAAACTTCATGAATGTGATCATTTTTAAAATATTAATAAATAAAATTGCTAATTTTTATTTTTTTATCAACTCTGTATATTCCCGTCGCACAATAAAAACTTTCGACCGGTCCGTCGCACGGCCGGCATCTAAATAAATAAAATTCAGTCAGACAAAGAAAACAAAAATAGCAACCTTGTTTTTGTTGTTTCGTGCCTTTCACGTATTCACTAAAATCATATAAAATTTCTAAAATATAGGTAAAAAAATTTCATTATCTTTTTATTAAATTTATTTTATTTTTTATCTCCTTTCATTTTCAACAAATAAAATTTATTCAAAGGTATGAATGAATTGCTTTTATTGAATTTTATCTTACCTATCTTTTATTTAAAAATTTTTTATGAATCATATAGTTGTGAAATATATTATTACTCAATATATTATGGAAATATTTTAATTAATTTCTTCCATAGGTATCAGCGAAAATATAAGTAAATTGATTGATCAACAAATTGACCTGCATATTTTTCTAAAAATCTAATTACATTCAGAGGGTGGTTATTAATATTAGTTTTTGGCGGGAATATATACTAGGATATGAGAGTAATCTTATCTTCTTCGTTATTATTTTTTTTTTTTTATTTTAATATTTTTTTGTTTTTTGAAAAATTTAATATACGCATAAAATTTTATTTGATTAGTATTTTCTAATCGAATTGAATTATTAATTAAGGTATATAATTAACAATGAATTGTATAAAATTTGTTAATTTTACAATGAATCAACAATAAATTATTTACTAATCATCTCATTAAATTTTGTCAATTCGAATCTAACGCATTGGTGGTGTATTTCTTTTTTATTTTATTATATTTCGGTATTTATTTTGGTCGACTCACCCACTTGGCTGTAACCGGCGTGGAACACGCGATCAGCACCCGCTCCTCACGTCGCCGGGGGAGGGTTTTTGTAGCTGTTTGCCATGCCTGCTACAAGACTGTCAATATATAACCGGCCAGGCTGTATATGCCTCGTGTTAGTGTACTTAGTTGACTTGACCAGAGTACTTCCCCACCACTAGGCCAGGCCAGGGTGCCTCGTGTCGATGTGCACCGATAGACTGCCCCCAAAGTCCCCGGCTGCTGGTGTTGAGCGCCTCTGCCAGAGCGGCGACTGTAAAATGCGCAGGCGCTCTGTTAAAGACCCGCCGCCGCTGGGAGCCTCAATCGAAGGCCAAACCTTCAACTGAGTGCATCTTCCGCAGGGGCATTCTTGGTCCAGTGCCATCACGCTACATGCCGCTTAATCTTTAACCCCTAAAAATCATTCTTTAAAAAAATTCTCTTAGATAGCCGTAAATGAATACAAAAAAAATCTGGTGTGACTGGCGCACAGCACACAACTTTCTCTTACCTTCGGTAATCGAAAGTTGTGTACTGTGCTTGTCACACCAGATTTTTTGTGTCGACATATATTTAGTTCCCGACAGTACGAAACATATGAATTCAGATGTAAAATTTATAAGTATGGGAAAATATTTATATTTTGTTACCATGGCAACCATTTCTCATATCTTCCCTATGAAATACAAGAGTAAAGTGGTCTTCAGAAGATTTCAATCACAAAATGAGAATATACATTTTAAAGAGAATCTAAAAAATAATTGATTTTTGAATTTAAAAAAAAATCGTTGGAGCAAATTTTGAGAAAATCGAAAAAAACTGAAAAAGTACATCAGTAAAGTACTAGTACTCTTTGGCCGATTTTGATTAAAAGCTTAGTTTCCGGTCCCGGGGGGTCTTTAACTTAAATATAAAATTTCAACCTCATAGCTCAATTCCTTCATGCTTAAAATTGAACACACACAGACACACAGACACACACACAGACAGACAGACAGACCATGTCGCGAAAACCACTTTTTTGGACTCAGGGGACCTCAAAACGTGAAGATCCATCAAAATCTCGACATCGAATTTTTGACATGAATCCAATACTTTCTCACTATATATATATTACATATATACATAGGTAAGAGAAAGTAATATAGGGTACGAGAAAGTAAAAATATTAGAAGATATCATATGATGGTTAAATTTACATATCCTGTAAATACTTTATGAATCTTCAAAACTGTCTTCTCACTCTCTCTCTGTATCTCCTCCCACTCCTCTCCTTTCCCCGGGGAAAATTCTGCGAATCCTCATGTGGAAATAATATAAAAATAATGTTAGACCACATGAGTGCCTTTAAAGCATTTTGCACAATGGTTTTTATCCCCTTCCTTGCAATATATGTGATTATTTTATATTAAATAGAAGAATTTGTGACGATTAATGAGAGAATATGAGCTAATTAAATAAAAATTAAGTGAGATATAGACCAAATTTTATTCAGCTTGATGAATTATTCACCTGAATAGATATAAAAGAAACTTATAATTATGGGTCATTTGACCTAGCTGATGTTAATAAAATCAATGCTTCATAGGCGATATAGTTCTTTGAAAGTTTTAAAATAATAGCCCACATCTGGTCGAAATATCCAGTAATTTTGACTTTTCATTTAATTGCCCTACATCATCGCAAATCAACTACAGGGCTTAAAGCATATTTCAAATCATATATTAATAGATATTAACAGAATAATATCAAATATAATTTAAAGATTAATATTACATCTATACTAATCAAAATTTATAGAATAAAAAAATTACATCGCTAAAGGGGAACCATTTACCCTGAAAAAATGAATTAGAGGATTAAAAAAATAAAATAATGTAGACATTTTTAAAATAAATTTTCTAGTTACAAAATTGTTTCTTTTTTAAAAACAATAAAGTAATTAAAAGTAGAAAGTGCATGAATGGATCTTCTTTTGAAACTCAGTGGACTTGTACAGACGACACCACAAGTGCCTTATGTGCTCGAGCCCCTATAATTTATTTTGCAATGACTTCTCATATTAAAATTTTATAATTTAAAATACGCTCCACAGTGGATATTTAAAAAAATTTCAATTATTTTTTACTTTCTCTTATCTTAATATGCATATTAGGGTGGTCCTGATCCATAGAGGTCATATTTTTTCCATCGCCTTTGAACTTTGAGAATTTTCAAGATATTTCTAAAAATTGTATCATCTGTCAAAGTTCCTCAGCATAAATCTGTTCATATTTCTTTTTCATTTCATATTTATTTGTCAATCGTATTTTTCAGTTCGATTATATAAAATTATAAATTTATTTAACAAATATGTGAGTAGTTGAGTGTTAGTCAAATCCGAATTGAGGTACTCATGAATATCAATATCTTATTCAAATGAATAGGTCTCGAAAATTATTTAAATTAGACCTATAAAAATTATATACAAGATGTCCGAGTTATCAAAAAAAATTGTACAGTGCTTCAAGGCTGTATTTCTTTTACTTTTTCATATTATTAATTCTTAAACTAGACAGCGACTTTTTAGAGAGTTTATATTGCCAAAAACAGACTTTTTACCGGCTATTTGACTTTTAAGGCGACTTTTTTTCCGCTCTCTGCTTATATTAATAAAAATAAACGAAAACTATTAATTTTTCATCCTAATATTGACGCTCTTTAGGCATAAAACAGGGTCAAAAATAGCATTGACTTTTTTCAAACCAGACCCATAGTTTTTAAGATTGCTTTTTGTTCTTAATACAAAGTAAATGCAATAATATCATTTTTTTAAAGTAATTTTGTACCAACCCATTTATTTACATACACGCACACATTTATACCCAGTATACCCTACTATACACAGGGCCTCAACGTTTTTTTACGGAAAAAGTGGGCCGCACATCAAAAAAGGTTGGGAAGCGTTGATCTAAAAAATATGACTAGTCTATATGGCAAATTATAATTTTCATTTTAATTAACTTCCGCAAATTCCCCTCTTAGACTCCCATAAAGAATTCTAATTGGTGTTACTCATATTAAAGACACATAGTGGCGTGGGTAGATCTGTCTGATATGGTGAAATGTTAGAGGGAAATACACATATACTTGTAGTTTAGAATATGCAATCTATAAATATATTAATTTTATCTATATTAGCTTAATTCATACTTATAATATAAATAAATTAATGATATTCTCATTATACATGTAGATTAGCCTATTTAATGAAATTGCAATTTTTGAATTTTTTTTTTTTAATTTACAGTAAGCTTAATATAAACAAAAAGTGAATACCAAAGTAAACAAGAGATAATTACTATCAAAGCAGATAATTAAATTTCATTAAATGACGAATACGATTTATTTAGTATATTTGCCATTTTGTATAATATTTACTCCATTTATTATGACTATTAACTTCATTTTCAAGGGGGGTCTTGTGTCCCAAGCAGTCCAATGAATATTTTTTTTTTTATCATTTGGATACCAAATAGTACTAATTTTTTATATTTACCATTTTGTATCACATTCGCTCTGCCTGGACAATCACATATATAGTATTTAAAAATAATGGGTATTCTCAAATTCTTTATGGCCTAAGACGCCTAAAAGACAAAAAAAAAATTTTTCTTACTAACCCTGGTTGGATTTTTATGTCTTATTTATATTATATTTTGGTTTTTGTGTTGGTTTAATTATTATAATGTTTTTTATTATGTTTAAGATTATAGAGCGCATCGGCTACATAGGCCATTCGCGTAATGTTTTTTAAATTGATTTTGTATAATTTTATTTATACTAACCAATTTGTGTATAATTTCCATTAACTGAAGAAGGCCAAATAAATTCAGGCCGAAATGTCTTAATTCTTGGAGTTTTATTGAACCTCAAGCATTCCATTTTTTTTTTTTTTTTTTTTTTTTTTTTTATATTCTACAATCTCTCAACAGACATTAATTCCAATTTCGAGTGACATTGACAGTGTTTGAAAATTTTCACGGCAAGTGGGATTTGAACCCGAATTGTATAACAACTCTATATATGTAATCCGCTTATCCGATAAGCCACGAGCCCCCACATTTGGCTGATAACTCGATCCCTCCATTATAATTACATCACAGCCACACAACTTCAAGCGAAAAATATTATAAAAGCAAATCGGATATCAAGAAGCCGGAATTTTTCTGCTTCTCTTCACATTTATTTAAAGCGTCATACGAAGAACTGATCTTTAGATCATGAAGTAACAACTATATCTCCGCTCTAAGCAAAAGAATGGGATTAAGCATTAAATTAAAAGTGAATATGAAAATTTTACTAGAATCCTTTTGTTAAACATTGCCAGGAGGATATGATATGCCAGTGAATAGAAATGAGAGTTATGGTTGAACTCTTTGGATCACAGAGTCAATTTTCTCTCAGTCGTGACAGTGTTCACATCTCCACTCGAAATTTTAATTACAAACTGAGATAGAGAGGAGAGACGAACTGGAACTAAAACGAGATTCTAAATTAATTGGAATGTTAATCTCTAGCGATTCCATAAACTTTTTTTTTAAACAAATATTAACAACAATGAATATAAGAGAATCACTATAAAAAAGTTTTATACTCCAGCGTTCTATAAACCTTTTAAACCTTTTACACCTGCGAAAAACGAAATATTTTGTGGGTATATTGTCGTTTATAAGAGAGAAATAAAAACTAATTTTAAGTGTAGAGGTTTTCGAATTTTTATATTTTTTTTCTGTTTCCATTGTTATTATTTTGGAATAGAAAAAAAGCAAATATTTAATTTAAATTTACTTTCATCTATTAACCTAGATAAGCCTTGGCGTCCTAAAGCTTATTTTATGAATATAGGTAATGAATTAAAATGAAATTTTTGAAATAAAAAAAAAAAAATTCTACCGCTTATCTAGATTAAATATTTGGTTCAAAAATTGATTTTACATCAATAATCACTTTTTTAACTTTTATGCTTTTACTAATATCTCTATTGATAAATGTTTATTTTTATTTATTTTTTTTTTTTTGCTGATCAGAATATCGGTGTTGGCAGCAGCCTTGTTTGGAACATGTTTTATTTTTTATTTGTCTCTCAGGTCCATATGGCGTCCGTGAATTCTTTGGCCGCGGGCCATCATAAAAAATACAAATTATTTCATATACATTTATTACTAATTTTAAAATTACATGGAATTACTAATTTGAAAGAAGTAGCGGCACCCTCGAATAATGGAATCTTATAATGCTATTCATGTAAAATTCCTAAATACAAGATAGACATCATCCCAACATCCCTATGCGGTTAAGCTAGGAGATACAGATGGGTTTTTGCGACAGGGAAGGAATAGAACAGGCCGTGCGACGACGGTCTGACGCCTGTTGAAATGATAGAAGGGAAGAGATTGATATGCAAAGAACAGAAATACTGCCAGTCCCAGCCAGCTAGGGCAGCTCGTGGTCGCCATCCACGTACCCACAAGATGTGGACCCCTGAGCTAATCAAACAAAATTACCAACTGGTGATAATAAAAATAAATAAAAAATAATCTGGTGTGACTGGGTGCAGAGCACACAATTTTCTCTTACCTTCGGTAATCGAAAGTTGTGTTCTGTGCTTGTCACACCAGATTTTTCGTGTCGACATATATTTCTGCCGATATATTAGAATTCAAGATGTAAAATTTATAAGAGTGAGAAAATATTTATATTTTGTTACCATGGCAACCGGCCCAGCATCTGTAAATTTTAGATTAATTTAATTTATTTAACCTCTATTCCGTCATCTGAGGCCATTTAGACCCAACCATATTTGTTTGTTTTTTTCTTCTATCAGGGGCGTATATAAGGGGGGGGGGGAGCGAGGGGGCCCGGGCCCCCCCGAAATTTCCCAAACATATACATATATAGGGATATACAGACATCAGCGCAACAAATTTTTCTGCAGGGTGGAAAACTTTGATTCCGCAAAAGAAAAAATGTTCCGCAAAAAAATTTGTGGGAAAAAAATTTAGTTTCTTAAAAAAAAAAATTTTCTCAAAAAAATTTTTTAGTTCGGGCCCCCCCCCCCCCCCGAAAAAAATTTCTATATACGCCCCTGTCTTCTATCGTCGTTGAATCTCGAAATATGGAATATTGGTAAAGGAAGAAGAGATGGTATAATGTTCTATAATTATAAAGAATTAATTAATAAACGACGATGTAGAATAATTTTCACCTAATTATATATAATAGCAAAACATATAAAGTTTAAAGCGAACTCTGATAAAAAATAAATTTATTTAAAAACCGGAAAGATTCATAATTTTATAAAGAACTCTATAATTAACAATTAAAACTAGAGCCAACAGATAAAAAACTAATCTTTTTTTTTAAACAAACGAATAGAATAGCGAGTTCCCTTGGAGGCGTTCATGATGCCCTTCTCAATGGCTCAGTGACAAGACTGACAATCTAATTGAGAAGGGGCCCTCGAATGGGTCTGAGACCCGAAAATGCTCCATTCACTGGTCAAATGACAAATGATGAATGAATGGGTCAAAGGCCACCAAACGAGGTCGAATAATGTCCCCAAGTTGAATTAAAAATTTAATCTAATAAAAGTCGATCTAGCAGAAATAGAAAATAAATTCTCATATATATGAAAATAATATACACTTAGAATGTTTGCCTTTACGAGACATCGTATTCAAAACACTTATAATAAAGGAAATGACAAGAGGTTCCTTTAAATTGCAAACGAAATGTAAACAGTCATTTAAAAAACAAACTCATCTTTAATACATGGCAATATTCTGAGTATTTTGTCTACTTTGATCAAATCATCATTAAGGTATTTGTTAAATTTTAGAATTAAATATTAAAATACATTTTGTTTTTTAATTTAATATGAATTATTTTTGGAAATTTATCTTTAAGATAATTCCTTTTCTCAATGATATCTTAAAATTAAATGTAACAGACTACTCATCACCTTTTATTTTAGATTGAGTCAGAGGATTGCTTTGCTTTCTTGCTAATTATAACGCAACTGTTTCGGACTAACCGTGTCATAAGTTTCCTTCTTTATTAAAGTAAAAATGCGCTGAAGGGGATCGGTGATGTGATTGGTCTCAAGAAGCGACGTTAAAAATTCTAGAATTACATTTCACTACATATGGAAAAACCGACTCTAGGAAAACAAATATTTTTGTTAAAAACTTGATAGTTCCCACCAGCCAACAACAATAAAGAAACAGAAAATTTTGTAATGAGATGAAAATACTCGAATTTATTTAAACTAAACTACAGGTTAACCTATAGAAAGTGCCAAAGATTCCGATGTAGAGTTTTTGATGGAAATACATGTTTTAAGGTCCACTGACTTTTTTTTTTAAATTAAGGTTTTAAGGTTTAAGGTTTATTTAAGTTTTTTTTTCGGCATCTGGGGCCATTTATTTTAACTACCGTAATTGAAATCCAATTCAATTGAAAGAAATTTCTCGCCTGAAACGGGATGCGAACCCTTGACCTTTGGCACCAGAAGCTAATGCTCTACCTCTTAGCCCTAGATAAGTCAAGGGTATTTTTTTACTGTATTTACAATTATCGATTTCACTTCCCGTTCATTTAAATTTTAAAATAATAAACTACTAATTAATAAAATAAATATACGCAAATTAAATTTATTTTATGGATTTAGATGTCAAAATAAATATTAAATAATATTATAATTATAAAAATTAATATTATTTTCTAAAATCGCTCTGGGGAAAGATGCCACCTGGTTGACAGCTTAGTGCAACGGATTGCCTATCTTCATATCTCTAGGCGTGAATAGACCTTAGATTTTACTTTTCAACTCCGATTATATTATTCTACGTGTATTGCAAATAATGCTCTCTGCTAAAGAAGACGCCCTTCAGGACTTCTTCATCATTAAAGTAACAAATTAATTTAATGGATATATTGAAAGTATTGGTTTCATGTCAAAAATTCGATGTCGAGATTTTGATGGATATACACGTTTTGAGGTCCCTTGAGTCCGAAAAAGTAGTTTTCGGGACATTGTCTGTCTGTCTGTGTGTGGGTGTGTGTTCAATTTTAAGCATGAAGAAATTGAGCTAGGAGGTTGAAATTTTATATTTATAAATAAATAAATTTTACATCTTGAATTCTAATATATAGGCGGAAACTAAATAGATCTATATGTCGACACGAAAAATCCGTGACAAGCACAGAACACAACTTCTGATTACTGAAGGTAAGAGAAAGTTGTGTTCTGTGCTCAGATCTGTGATCACATCAGATTTTTTACACATAAATTAATAATTCTGATTTTCCTAAAAAACTGATTTTAGTTTTTCCTTTTCAGTCATTTTACTTTCTCGTACCCTATATATGAAATATATAGAGAGAGAAAGTATTGCGATCATGTCAAAAATTCGATGTCGAGATTTTGATGGATATACATGTTTTGAGGTCCCCTGAGTCCAAAAAAGTGGGTCCCGCAAATTGGTCTGTGTGTGTGTATGTATGTGTGGACAGATTTTTAGCATGAAGGAATTGAGCTACCGGATTGAAATTTTATATTTAACTTAGGTACCTTCCCACACGCTCAAAATAAG
Source organism: Euborellia annulipes (assembly GCA_023213315.1). Classification (NCBI taxonomy): domain Eukaryota; kingdom Metazoa; phylum Arthropoda; class Insecta; order Dermaptera; family Anisolabididae; genus Euborellia; species Euborellia annulipes. The sequence continues at coordinate 82,335 of JAKCPI010006994.1, read as the reverse complement.
CTTTTGAACAAAATCGGCCAAAAAGTACTAGTACTTTACTGATGTACTTTTTCAGTTTTTTTCGATTTTCTCAAAATTCCCTCCAAGGATTTTTTTTAAAATTCAAAAATCAATTATTTTTTAGATGCTCTTTAAAATGTATATTCTCATTTTGCCGTTGAAATCTTCTGGAGACCACTTTACTCTTGTTCTTTTAGCATGAAGGAATTGAGCTACCGGATTGAAATTTTATATTTAACTTAGGTACCTTCCCACACGCTCAAAATAAGCTTTTGAACAAAATCGGCCAAAAAGTACTAGTACTTTACTGATGTACTTTTTCAGTTTTTTTCGATTTTCTCAAAATTCCCTCCAAGGATTTTTTTTAAAATTCAAAAATCAATTATGTTTTAGATGCTCTTTAAAATGTATATTCTCATTTTGCCGTTGAAATCTTCTGGAGACCACTTTACTCTTGTTCTTCATAGGAAAGATAGAAATGGTTGCCATGGTAACGGAATTTAAATCTTTTTCTTTTTATTAGATTAAAAATCAATTATTATTTAAATTCCCATTTATTTGTGTCTTTAATTGCTTAGGAGAAAACATATATGGGGCATTCCACGCCAACTCGACCACTTCTGAACCCGACCATTTTTGATTTGGCTGAAACTTTGTCATCTTTTTGTACCCTATTGAAAACGTGTCTGAGAATTTTTTCAGATTTTTCGACCCAGCCAAAAAAAAGTTATAGCATTTTCAAAAAACATCGATTTTTTTTTCAAATAACCGTAAAACTGTCAAAAATTAACTTATCGGGACGATTTTTTTTTTGAAATTTTTCTCTTTAAATGTACTTTTCAGAAAATAATATGACAAAATTTTACAGATTTATCTTAAACGTTTTTTTTGACATTTTCGGAAAAAAACAAAAATTTCGGGATGAATGACACTTTTTTTTTTAATTTTTTTTTTTTTATAAAAAACTTTGATTTTTTCTACAAATGCTCTGAAAATTTCAGAGTGGGATTATTTCGCGTTCTATTTTTTTTTTATTTTTGAAAAAAAAAAATTTTTTTTCTCCGCTTATTTATCATGATGGTGCTCTTAAATTCTTCCAGGATTGACTGAGATTCTAGAAAATTGAAGAAAAATAATAATAATAATAGTTAGGGGTGATGAAAATCGAGAAAATTCCATTTATCCTGAAAAAGATAGAAATTAGTTGTGTATTCAACTACTGAAGAATTTGAAGCGTCAAGTAAAAGCTTAGAAACATGGGCGTAACTAGGGGGGTGCCAGGGGGGCCGGGCTTCCCCAGAAAGCTCCTTGCCCCAAAAAAAATTGAGAAAATATGGGGCTTTTCAGGGCCTCCGGAGGATGGCTGGTCCCATGGTCCCCCTTTAATTTTTCTTGGGGCAAGGACCTTTCTGGGGAGGGCCAGGCCCCCCTGGCACCCCCCTAGTTACGCCCATGTTTCTAAGCTTTTACTTGACGCTTCAAATTCTTCAGTAGTTGAATACACAACTAATTTCTATCTTTTTCAGGATAAATGGAATTTTCTCGATTTTCATCACCTCTAACTATTATTATTATTATTTTTCTTCAATTTTCTAGAATCTCGGGCAGTCCTGGAAGAATTTAAGAGCACCATCATGATAAATAAGCGGAGAAAAAAAATATTTTTTTTTTTCAAAAATAAAAAAAAAATAGAACGCGAAATAATCCCACTCTGAAATTTTCAGAGAATTTGTAGAAAAAATCAAAGTTTTTTATAAAAAAAAAAAATTAAAAAAAAAAGTGTCATTCATCCCGAAATTTTTGTTTTTTTCCGAAAATGTCAAAAAAAACGTTTAAGATGAATCTGTAAAATTTTGTCATATTTTTTTCTGAAAAGTACATTTAAAGACAAAAATTTCAAAAAAAAATCGTCCCGATAAGTTAATTTTTGACAGTTTTACGGTTATTTGAAAAAAAAAAATCGATGTTTTTTGAAAATGCTATAACTTTTTTTTGGCTGGGTCGAAAAATCTGAAAAAATTCTCAGACACGTTTTCAATAGGGTACAAAAAGATGACAAAGTTTCAGCCAAATCAAAAATGGTCGGGTTCAGAAGTGGTCGAGTTGGCGTGGAATGCCCCATATATATCTCTCTCTCTCACTTGCAAACATTATCGCCTGTCTCTCCGCCTTCTCTCATAGGCCTAATGTTAATTTCCTATAGGGATTTTTATGTTAATTTCGATTCAAAAGGGGGTCCCCTTTGAAACTTTTTAGGCATTTAAAATTTTTTTTTCCAATTCTTATGAAATTTTGTATTTATTTACGATTCTCTATTGTGTATAAAATGTCCAAATATGAGATTAAAATTTTTAAAAATAACCATAGTTTATTTCAAGCAGTCAACATTTAAAATCCAAGTTTGAAACTAAGGTGCTATCGGAAACTAAATATATCTCGACACAAAAAATCTGGTGTGACCAGCACAGTGCGCAACTTTCTCTTACCGAAGGGTAAGAGAAAGTTGTGTGCTGTGCGCCAGTCACACCAGATTTTTTTATTTCTTAATTCGTTAAAAATAATGCATATTTTTTATTAGCTCAAATATTCCTTATTTTTTTCTTGCTCATGGATCAATACTTTCCAACCTTTGATTTTTTCGTTCCTTCACGTGAATTATATCATAGGCTAAATAATTTCAAAGAAAAATTTCAAAATATTGACAGGTTAAATACTTTTATTAATACAAACAAAAGATCTTTACTTGACACCTATATAAAGAACATTTCGACTTTTTTTCTTTTTAAGGCAAAATCTTTCACCGATGGATAAGATACCGTTAGTTTGTTTATCCGCTTCCATACTGTAAATTATTGGATGATTCAGTCAAGTATTGACATATTAACCAATTTTAATCTTTTTTTTTCTTTGTCGTATTCCGTCGGTATATGCAGCATGATGTGTAGGGAAAAAGTTGGCATAATGGGACCAGAATAGCCTTTGCTCGGTTAGATTAATGTCTCCACTGATTGCTTGCCTTGAATCAATCAAGATGTAGCAAATAGAGTAAAGATAGTAAATACATTTCTTAAATCAAAATTATTTATATCTTCTTAGAGATCCATGTTGATTCTCGTCCTAAATCGTCAGCGTTAGAGAATAAATAGATAAACAGTTTTTTAGCCATGACAGACACCTGGTACTTGGCAACAAGAGAGAGACCGTAAAGTAAAAATTACTTTCAAATAATTGCAAATAGGGACTAAAATAAAATGAAAATAGTGACAATTTATGAATAAGAAGGTAAAATGAGAGATGCAGCTAAGGCTATTTCTTTATTCATTTAATTCACACAGCTGACGTTTCGGTTCCGTGTTTGAACCATCCTCAGAGCTGGCGAAAAGTCATTATGAAAGTGGCATAGTGGATTTTATTCATTGTTGAACAACTCTTATATAATAAATATATACACCGTATGAGATGACCAGGTACATAATGAATTCATGAATATGAAAATATAATGAAGAAGACATAATTTTCAATTTGATAACTTTTGACTGAAAACATGCTTTGAAATTAAAACTCTAAATCAGCGGTTTTCAACCTTTTTTTGAAGTGCGCCCACTTTTTCAGAAAAAAAAAAAAAAACCGCCGAGGCCCAGTGTATATATATAGCCTATATATACTGTAAATAATTTTTTTCATTTCTTAGACATCCGCGGCCCAGTTCCAATCATCCCGCGGCCCACGGGTTGGGAACCGCTGCTCTAAATAATTAATTGAATATTATTTTTGATTAAAAACTATTGAATATTAATATTCTTATCACTAAATCTTAATATACACAAATATTTATCCTTCACTTTGAAATAGGAAATTAGTTGACCTTAGAGCGTGGAAAAAAAAAATAGAAACTCTCAATGACATGTTTAGGTTAAGTATATATAAATAATTAAATTTTATCTCATACAAAAGGAAGTACGCTGTTTTAATTAAAAGCTGTCTTCCTCCTTTAATTGTCCATTAAAATATATATGGATATCAATCACTCACTTCTGTCATTAGTGACGGTCCTGACACTTGTGGTTACTCTGAGAAGTAACTTTCCTGAGGTGGGTCCTCGTTTTCTTCCTCAGGAGTATTTTACAAAGAATTAGATAATATTTTGCCATGCGATGGATTTGAACTCGAGTTGTTTTAAGCTTAACTGCTTAATGTCTTTAATATTCCTATTTATTAAATATCTTCGGATTCAAGAGGAGAGATATATCCTATAATACAAATAGAGCGACCCCCTCCTTTTTTTTCATTTTACATACTACCTACATGGACAATAAATTTCCCCTGGCGCCCGAAATTAGCCATAGAAAGAACACGCGACATTGGCACCCCTAGAGCATTTAGCTCCTAACGATTCCCTATGAAAAAGAAAAATAAAAAAAAGCGACTGTGAGAGGAAAAATATAAAGAAAAAGAAGGGGCAGTGGACATAAGAGCGGAGCTCCCTGGAGAATGCTTGAGGCCTTTAGCTTAGACTACAAAGCCAGCAAAGACAGCTCTTTATGTTTATTCTCAGGCTACACCATTGATTTACGCAGAACTAAAATGCAAGTTCAAAGAGCTCACCAGGGATTTTAAAACTACCAAACACCAATTACGATTATAAGGTACTTTATCAGTATTTGGCCCTGTGTCTCCTAATTTTTACTTTCTCTTACCTATGTATATATGTAATATATATATAGAGAGAAAGTATTGGATTCATGTCAAAAATTCGATGTCGAGATTTTGATGGATCTTCACGTTTTGAGGTCCCCTGAATCCAAAAAAGTGGTTTTCGCGACATGGTCTGTCTGTGGGTGTGTGGGTGGGTGTGTGGGTGTGTGGGTGTGTGGGTGTGTGTTCAATTTTAAGCATGAAGGAATTGAGCTACGAGGTTGAAATTTTATATTTAAGTTAAACACCCCCGGGACCGGAAAAATAAGCTTTTAATTAAAATCGGCCAAAGTGTACTAGTACTTTACTGATGTACTTTTTCAGTTTTTTTCGATTTTCTCAAAATTTGCTCCAACGATTTTTTTTTTAAAATTCAAAAATCAATTATTTTTTAGATTCTCTTTAAAATGTATATTCTCATTTTGTGATTGAAATCTTCTGAAGACCACTTTACTCTTGTACTCCATAGAAAAGATAGGAGAAATGGTTGCCATGGTAACAAAATATAAATATTTTCCCATACTTATAAATTTTACATCTGAATTTAAATGTTCCGTACTGTCGGGAACTAAATACATGTCGACACAAAAAATCTGGTGTGACAAGCACAGAACACAACTTTCGATTACCGAAGGTAAGAGAAAGTTGTGTGCTGTGCGCCAGTCACACCAGATTTTTTCAGTAAAGTTAATCGTTCGTTTCTTAGCCCGAAAGGCTTGTTTATGCAATTCTAAACCCTTTCATTTTAGAAGAGATTTTATTTGAAATGTATAATAATTAGGGTCCGACCGAAACAAGATTTTCAGCCGAAACCGAAACCGAATATTCGGCCTCAACCTTAGTTTCGGCCGAAACCGTAACCGAAACAGAAACTTTTATTTCCTATAAAAAAATTTATATATTTTTTTTTTTTTTTGAAATTTTTCCCCTCCGTGAAAATCATTTTACCTTTTTTTTAGGGAGACAAAAATTTTTTCTCTTTCAAGTGCAAATCATTTGTCCTTTTTTTTTAAGACTCAAGTTTCGGCCGGCCGAAAGTTTCGGCTACTTTTTGGCCGAAACCGAAACTACGGCCGAAACCATGATTTTTGGCCGAAAGTGGCCGAAACTTGAGTCTTAAAAAAAAAAGGCCAAATGATTTGCACTTGAAGGAGAAAATCATTGTGTGGTTTTAAGAAACCACGATGCAAGTGAAACTTTTTTTTTCGGATCGTAGACGTTTATACCGAGTTACTCTAGGCGGCAAGGCGTTAGTTTTTCCCATAGGGATACAAGGGATTTATTCCATTTCATTTGAATTTTTTCAGCTAATTAATTAAGGGTAAAAAATTAATTAATTTTTAACACAATGATTACTAATTTAATTATCTATAAGATATAGAGCGAATTTTTTTTAAATATCTTTTATTTAATGCGATTAATCTAAAAAAAATTTTATTTTTTCGAAAATCAAAAAAAGGTGTTTTATAAGTTGTAGATATTATAAATAGCTTTAATTAAAAAAAAAATTTGAGGTCGATAGCTTCAAAATTGTGGCCGCAATCTCCCAAAATTAACAACCAGAGACGCGCACCTTAACTGAAAATTTTCCGAAAATTATTCAATTTAGGGTATTAAAATCGCGTTTTTAATCTTAACTTATAATAAACTAATAAAATAGCAATGGTAGGCCCTGGCTGGCGGCATCTCGAGATATGACTATTTTAAATTTTAATAAAATCGATTGAAAAATACATTTTAGAAGGGGGGGGGAGATCCCTCCCCTGGTAGGGCTTGTAGAACTTTCTGAGGTCTTAAATACCATTTTCAATTATTTACACCCTAGAGAAGCGTCATTTTAAATTTTATTAAAATCGATTGAAAAATAAATTTTAGGGGGGAGGTGCCTCCCCTGGTAGGGCCGGTAGAACTTTCTGAGGTCTTAAATAGCATTTTTAAATTATTTACACCCTAGAGAAGCGTCATTTCAAATTTTATTCAAATCGGGTGAGTGATTTGTGAACCCCTGAGGGGGGTCCCCTACCCCTAATTTGATATAATGATATCCTAAAACCACCCCTGGATAATCTTTTACCCATTAAAAAAAAACACCATGAAAATCGGACCAGTAGTTTCGGAGTATATGCCAAGAAACCTGGTGCGAGTCGTTGGTGACGTCAAGACTTGTGACGTCACGGCTTGACGTCACGACATGTAACGCGACATGCTGATAGAAGAGCGAAAAAATTTGTGCCGATATAAATAAAGTTTCACTTTAAAAAATTGGACCGAATATTCGGTCGGTTCCTAATAATAATACTAGCCTCTAGTATTATGAATTTATATTTTGATTGTTTTCATGAACGGCTAAGGAAAATTTCCTGTTCCGGATGATTCCGTGTGAAACCCCATTCCTTCTCCCTTCCGCTTCATTTTTTCAAATGGAAATTTTTTTGTTTAGAAAAAAATGTTTATTTTGCTGCCTGAAACCCTTTTTTTTTGCCTTTGTTCGCTTCATCCGCGACTCTGGCCCAAAGGGTTCACTTTATACATAATTTTTTATACTTATTGTTTATTAGAAAGTTTTTTTTTTTTTTTTTTTTTATAAAAAAACATTCACACTTTTTTCTCATTCCCACTCACACTCACACACACATTCACAAGTCTTTTCGGCAACTCAGGCCATTTAAGACTTTAGACGATATCTATTTAAGCCATCTGGTATCAGTGGCGTATTCAGGGGCGGGGGGCCCAGGGGGGCCGGGCCCCCTCCCCAAAGCCTTCTCCAAAACAAAAAAATACCTATTATTTTTCTTAATGATTTTATTTTTTTAAATAATTATTTTATTAACTCTCATAAATTCTAAAATCTAACAAAAAACTTACAAATAATTGAAAAAATCTCTAATATTTACCAATTTTGTATTAAAATTATTTTTTATTTCAAGAAAAATATTTTTTTTTTATTTGTTTTTTATTTATAATTATATTATATTATCTAAAAAAAATTTCTCCACTTTAAGTTTCTTGGAGAAGGGGGGGGGGGGTCAAAAAACTTTTGGGCCCCCCCCCCCAAGCAGAAATCCTGGCTACGCTATTGTCTGGTATCCAATATTAGAAAGTTAAAAGTATATTTTTAATTGCCCACATCATTTATTAATCTAATCCTCTTTTCGTTTTCTTATATTTTTTTATTTTTCATACAAACTTTCAATCTGGCGGAACTCATATGGATTTTTTTTCTAGCCTAATCTCTTTCTAAAGAATTCTTAATAAAGTCCTTCATAAAAAATTCGACCATTTTTGGCCTGTTGCCATCACGAAATGGGAAATAAGATGGGTCGATATTTACCCGCATTTCATTACGAATTATCAAGGCAAACAGATCATCAACATTAAGAGGCAAAGATCAATACCCTTATGACCACACGAGTTACTTTCTTGTATTAAGAACCTTATAAAAAGCTCTATTACTTATTCAAAAAAAAAAAAAAAAATGAATTTTCATAAAATAATTCAAAAAATCGGTTTAAGAATCTGCTTATTCATCAAATACATAACATATACAGTATAATATAATAAAAAGAATATTTCAGCAAAAGTTAATATTTATAATTTTATGATTAATCTTGGAGTGATTTAATTAAATGATCAAATATTTATTCCTTTGTCATTGAAATTAATCAGGGTATTATTCGATCAGTAAAAAACTAGCCGCGGCGCCCACCAAGGCGGTCTAGCCAGGGGGGCTTCGCCAGCTGACTCGGGCCCGCTTACGGTGGACCCTCGCATTTTCTCAATTATGAGAATTATTTGGTATCCAAATGGCTTAAATAAAATCATCGGACTGCCTGGGATCCGAATCCTCGACCCTTGGTATACAAGGCAGGCGCGCTACCAACTACGCCAAGGTTGTTTGGGTTGATGTGAGGCAAGAAAATATATCGAAATTAGGATTTAAAATTGAATTATATAAAGAAAAAAAAATTTTTTTTGTTCTCATCAAAAATTCCAAAATACCTTTTATTATATAATTTTAATATAAAAAGATTCTGATTTTTATAACTTAATAAGAAAAGGAAGGGTCGTTGGGGAGGGGGGAGGGGTTATAAAAATATCTTAGCCAAGGGAGAGAGAATTCCATAAAATGTTTAAGACGACGTGCTTGTGTTAGTTGGAATGCCTAAGAGCCAGGCTCAACAAGGGCTCAAAGAAAGAGATAAAAATTCGCAATTTTTTGTTTTTATTAATTATAAAAATTAATGAAGAGTTGATCAAGTAAAAAATTAAAAAAGTAAAAAAAAAAAAAAAAACAATAAATAAAAAACTCACCAGTGTGTTGATAAAGAATCTGGTGCCCCCGGGTGTGGCGTAGTAGGTAGCGTGCCTACCTCCTATACCAAACGTCGCGGGTTCGGACCCAGGCAGTCCGATGATTTTATTTAAGCCATTTGGATACCAGATGGCTTAAATAGAAATGCCAGAACCCCCCAATATATATATTAAAATACAACGGTTATCGTCTAAAAGTCTTAAATGGCCTGAGTTGCCGAAAAGACTGTGAGTGTGAGTGTGAATGAGAAAAAAGTGTGAATGTTAAAAAAAAAAAAAAAGAATCTGGTGATGGCTAATACTTTTTTGTGTGTCTCTGTGAACAAAATACCTCAAGAACAAAGAGCTAGAAGGGTGAAACTTTATATTAAAGTTTGGTATATTCAAAAATAAAATCGTTCAAAGAGTACTAGTACTTTTTTTCGGTTTTCTTAAAATGTTCATTAACATTTTTGATTACTGAACCATATTTAATATTATAAACAATATTAAAGGCATAACTTTATTTAACTCTAGAAAAACATAAAAAAAGCAGTTAAAAAAATTGACCTTTTCTCATATTTAAAATAATATAATTTAATGAGTTTAATCTAAATTTTTAATCTTCTAAGACCACTTTCATTAAAGATTAAAATATATACCTCAACACGCATTCTAATAAATTTAGGTTTGCAACTAGTTTTTTTTTTCATTTTTCTTTTAGTTTATCATTTTCTACTAGTGTTTTTGTGTATTGAAACTTTTGTCACGACTTAAAAGGGAAATAAGGTTGAGTGTAAGTGGAGAGAAAGAGAGAGAGAGAGAGAGAGAGAGAAGGGGGTGTAACTGAGTAGTGTTATGTGTAAGTGATGGTAGCGTTAGTGAGGGAAAAAGTTTCAAACAAGAGGACGTGAACAACTGCTAGTCTAAAAGCAAAATCAAAAAAAAAGGCAAGACAAAAAAAAAGGCAAGACAAAAAAAAAGGGAAATTATTTCCTCGACAAAACCCACAAGCAGATCGATGTGAAATGAGCCTCGAACCGACGATAATCCTTTATTTCTTGCCTAGCAGACCTCACACCATATCTTAGGATTTATTGATATTAGTTTATATAAAAAAAAAATGGTTTTAAAAAGACGGTAATAATGTAATTTCTATCATAAATTTTTCAAAAAACACGATCAAAAGCAATTTCATCATAAAGTAGAGATTCTCTCCCCAAAGGTCGGGGTTATGGATAACGAATTTATCAATAGAGGAGCAGTAGAGGGTCCAGGATATCAAAGGAGCTCCTCATCATATAATTTGAAATTTACTAAACAGGGGAGAGAGCAAATCAGGACGGACACCCAGGATCAGAGCCAATATCGGGCTCAGTATGCAGCATCTCAATTTAAAAAAAATGGATATAGGAGACGTAGCAGCCAGGGAATTAAATAAAACATTTTTATTTAATTAACCAATCGACGTTTCGGTCGCAAATCACGACCTTCATCAGCACGATTAATTGTTAGAATATAAGATTAACAGTATTTTTAATTATATTCATATGCTGATTCAGACGAGGTTTTTATCAAATTAAATTAACTTTGTATCTTCTTTGTCTAAGACGGATGTCCGGTCAAAAAATTATAAAAACGTTGTTAACAACTTTATTTGCTAAAAAAACTCCAAAGCAACTGAAAATGACATGATTAAATTGGCCGAAACGTTTTGCGGAAAAGGAGTTTAATTTTTTTTTTTTTCTTTTTTTTAATTCTGCAGAGGCCATTAGGATTTTAATTTTACATATTATTAAATTTATAATACCGATGGCTACCGGGGGACGTTCTACACGCTGATTTCTGGGTCCAGATTTCGCCGAGCTTGGGATTGCTTAACAGCAACGATTAGGAGTTTAATTTAATAGAGGCTCCCTATCTGGCTGCTTTCTTCTTCAACCCTTTAAAGCCATTTTTAATAGTGCTCAAAACAGATAATATATTTCTGTCTGCAACGAAATGTCTGGTCTTGTCTGTTAATGTTTGAGCCCAGCTCTATATGATTGAATCTGATTTATACCTGAAGAAGGTCACAGAATGAGTGATCGAAACGTTGTTTCTTATACAAATAAAACACCCTTTACCTCGAAATATGAATTTTAGAAGTAAATAATGTGATATATAGTCGTTAATAAACAAAAAAATTAACGATGTAAGGTGCTGTATATTCCTAGTAAGGAAAAGGAGCAGAAGCACTCAAAGAATAAAGACCCTAATATTTTATAAAAGCTATGATAAATAATAAATATATTAATATAGTTTTGTCAACAGAACTAATTTCAGCCCTTTTAATAAGGTTTACCTTAAATTAAACTCAATTTATTTTTCACAAAATCAATAGTATGCAAGCATGCATGATTGTTTAAAAAAATGTATACAAAATCAAATACAAATGTATTTTTTGTAATTTACTTATTCCACACCCCACCTCTCTCTCTCTTTCTCTCCCTGTCGTCAAAGTTTGATTTAATTAATTAAATAGCCATGTTATTAATGGATTGAAATGAATTATGAAACCCAGATTCAAATACAAACAAAAAGGGCAACTGAGTGAGTGTGTATACCCAACTCTCTTATAAATTATTATAAAAAATTCATATTTTTTTTTTTTTTTTTTAGAGAAAAATTGAAGTTAATTAAATATAACTTGAATTTTTTCAACAAGTTATATGTGAAACTTTTAATCAATTCTTGAAAAACTAAAATTTAATAGTTCTAAATTAATATAAATTTTATATTAAATTTTTTTGGAAATATTCAAAGAATGCATTTACTCTATATAGATACTATTAATACATTAATATAAAAGACTGTCTTTCTGGCTGTTAGTAACGCTCAGACTCCGAAACTATTGGACGGATTTTCAAAGGTTCTTTTAAATAGGCTGAAATATTATTTCAGATTAGGTATAGGTTTTAAGGGACCCACAATGTCCGCCTAAGGCGGCCGGACGGCACTGCTAGTATAGCCCTACATATCACCTGCTGAGAATCATAGTGGCCAAAGTTCGAAATTCAACAATTCGAGAAAAGGCGTTTGAAAATTTTACAAACATACCAGGTAGATACTTAAATTAACCTGGCAACAAATCAATGGTCCAATAAGTTTTTGCTACTTGGTGATTTATTTTTTTTTAAATGTCAATATGATTCTCAACAGGCGAATATTTAAATTATCGGTCAATAAATATTATTATTATTTTTTGAAATTCCTATTGGGATCCCCGTTTATTTACCCGTGGTGCTTTCGTGCACGAAGACACACACCTCAAACCCAACCGGCCTCTGGCCGTAGCCATCTACCGGCACCCCGTGAAGTTACAGTTTCCTATCTCTAACTCCTCCTCCTTCCTTCATTTCTAGCTAGTTAACTAAACTTTATTTCTAGTTCCACCCTGCTCCTTTTATCCAAGCTTTTCTCTGCTAGGGAGAATGTCCTTGTTCGAGGAGGAACTCTCTCAGCACCGGCGTGTGGCCTACTCCTTTCGAAGAATGCCTTACTGTGAGGGAACCTTCTTTACGTCCCTTCCACAGGAAGGGGTGTCACAGCAACTCTCTCTCCTCGTAGAGTTGCCTGGGGGGTATTGGTGTGGGATCCAATATGCTAATCCAATGCCTGCTTGAGGATTTGTTTACATTAAATAAATATTTTTATTTAATGAAAAAAATCCCACACGCCCAGGGATTGAGCAGGGATTATCTTGGTAGAAGCCGACACCCTAGCCCGCTACACCAGCGAGTCCCCGGGAAACAATGAATAGGCCAGAATCAATAGTAAAGATGGAAATATATTTTTGCCACTATGGTACTCAAAAGAGAAGACGTTTTAACAACGTTTAATGAGCTTAACTCAAAAATTGAATTTTTGGACTTTTACCCCTATGATTCTCAGCAGGCGATATTATCTACAATATATCAAATAAAGAATAAATTTTTTCTTGTTTTATATTACTTTTGAATAAAGAAAGAGTTTTATATTCTTTTCTGAAAAAATCCAATCCTATTTTTAATAATGGTGATATTTGACTCTTTTTATGAATCACATCTCTTTCTCCCCTCCCCCTGATCCCTTAATTTTTTTTCATTTTTCATGTCTCACCAATTTCGAGTCATATATGCGAGAAAGCCATCGAATTCTCGTTTCAATATTGCAGATGCGTGCTGAAGATCCCAGAGGACCTTTTTTTTGTGTTTCGATCTGCTGCTGACTTTTCTAGTAAAAGGCTTACCCAGGGGCGATATCAATATGTATTTAAGCGAGAAGGAGGGGTCTTTAAAAATACATTTTCTTCAAATATTTAATCAGATTAGATTGATATAAAATATGAGTTGTATTCTAATTTGTCAAGACAAAAAATAAAAAAGAGTGCGAATAAAACAAAAAATATTTTCATTAATTATAATTAGGGCTCGGATTTCACCCTATTTGCCTTTTTGGCTTAAAATTTAGGCCAATATGATATGTAACGTTTCATGAAATTCTGAATAAAATAAGAGGCATTTGTTAGTGCCTATATTGCCTATTTTGGACTCCACACTCGAACACATTAGGCATTTGATGTAGATTTATAAATTTAATATAAACAACAATTAAAATAAATTTCTCGCCTGGGAGGAATGCGAAGACTTGAGCTTAATGCTCTACCTCTGAGCCATAGGTCAAGGGCTTCAGTAATAATGTTTTTCTCTAAGGTCTAATAGAAGAGCTCATTTAATATAATTAAATACATTTGACGATATTCAAATGGATCATAAAATTAAAACCTTATCTTCTCTTTCACGGAAAAAGAGAGGAAATACATATTTTTATTATAGGCCTATGGGAGTAAATTGTATATTCAATGAAAATATCTCCAGTCTATTTTGACACTGGTACTCTTCTCACACCAAACAATAAATTTTATATTCATATTTCACTGGCTACCTAGATAAAATAATCAATTTTTACTGAGGTTGACGATACTCAATCAAAATTTTTACTCAAATTTTTTATTTTAAGAAAAATATAGAAAATTGATTTATTATTATTTTTTGATCTTAGAATCTGCTACTCCATCGGTCCTAATTTATCATCTCTCAATATATTACTTATTTTCTATAGATTCAAGCACCTTTTTTTTTCTTATATTTTTAGATAGATAAATGTAATTTTTTACTACTTTTGAAATATGCAACCCACGCTTTTTCCCATAAAACTCACATGGGACATTTGGAGGCGCCATCGTATTATTAATGAATCAAAGAAAAAAAAAGAGAATTATTTCTCCTCCCATTCCAAAAAAAAAAAGACCAGGATTAAAAGCATGGTCTTGATTTTTTTTTTCCACTAAAACCCTCTCCGCACCGGGCGAACAAATTCAAGTGAATTTATATGGAAAGGCTTGCTATTTAATCGGGCATTAAAAAGCCAAAAGGTGCGGTGTTTGAGCCTCTCAACCCATCAAGGGGAAGGGGAGGACAGAGACCGATTGTTCTCCGAAGGGGACCCGGGGGGCCATATCGCCTCTCTATCTATATATAGTCATTGTCCCATTGACGCCGACGCGGGGCTATTTGCTACTTGCAACGGCCAATTGACCAGAGATCGTTTCAACTACATTACAGCATCCCGTCCCGTTGATAATGGCTTGTCCAAGTCTATGGGCCTTGAACTGCCTCAATCGGAAATCAATCATAAGATTAACTTAATTATATAATGTTAATTAGGTCTCGAGAACAATATTTATGTTTTAAAAATATCGCTTTAATGATTGCTCTTTCCGGAACAATTAAAACCCCTACAATCAAAGCGATATTTCCTTATGTGTGATTAATTCCTAAAATTTTTTTTTTTTTATTTATTCAAAATACTAAATAAATATAATTTTTTTTCTCTTAAAGATGACCTGCAATTTTCCTTATTTTTTTTTCTTATTCTGTTATTTTCAACGCGAATGTAATTTATATTATTACAAAATCAAACTATCATTATGCGGAACAAAACCAGGAATAAATAAATATAAATAGAAATTTTTTTTTACTAAAATATCTATTTATTTTTTCTTTTTGATTTAGCCTTTGGCCATCCAAGGTCATTTAGTCATATTCGATGATTTGTGTGGTATGTCTTTGTGGTTGGAAGTATTGTATAGGCGAAGTCGATATTCGATATTATTAAGTTTTTTTTTTTTTTTTTTTTTTTTTTTTTTTTTAAATAATAAGCTTTATCATGTTTTATTGTATAAATTCAGTTTACTGTATAGCTGGCTGTAGAACCTCCACTTACACTGTGCGGCAGGAAAAAAGCCCCGAGATAATTCCTTCAGATTCTTAAGTAAAATGACCGCCTGAATCCAAATATGACCTCTGTTTTCCCCCACCACGTACCGTTTTCGGGGGGGGAGCTCCGTACTTATTTCCACCCCTTTTCATTAATTATAGGGCCATGAATCAAATTTGGAGGGATGGAAAGGAATATTTTAGCCTTAACATTTCTTCAGAAGATCTAGAGAAGTGGAAAGTTAAAAAACATTAACATTTGGATCCAAGGGGAGGGGATGTGGGGGAGGATTTTGTCGCTTAAAATGCAAAAAAATAATTGATGATCGATTTTTTCTGATTTTCTACATATTCCAGTGGACAAACCCACTTCACCCTTCCTTAAACATCCCTCAACTAAAAAAAAATATAGGTTCTATATAGGATAAAACGGGTGGGGTGTGAGCGATTCTGAAGCCCTTATAAGAAGATGCAAGCTTCACAGCTCCTCACTGCACAGTTGGTCAAATATATTATTTTAAATTAACAAAAAAATAAAAAACATTACATACATACATATCTATACTTGTATTTAAAAAAAAAAAAAAATTGTGCCCCTTGAGTGAAGGGTAGTCTACCCCATGTAGATTTTTCTTTAAATAAATTTGGTTTTTATAAATGTCATATTTTTCCTGATTTATTTAGAAAAACGTAACTTTATATTTCATAGATTATAATTTTTTTCAAATTTTGACAAGAAGTAATTTCTATCCCTTTAGATAAAACAATAGAAATATTGAAGGGCATAGAAGAATCCGTACTATTAAAACTCATCAATTTTGATTTGTTTTTTTTTTTGTCTACAATTTCATATATTTAACTTTAAATTTGAAAAGATCAGTCCAAAAAAATGAAAGTTAGAGCTGCATATTTGCATTCTTCGATCTTCTTGTAAGGGCTTCGGAAGGGGAGGTAATTACCCCCTTTACCCCAACCCCTTGTACCGCCCTTGATTCCTAATAAATAAATAAATACAAAAAATAATACTTGGAAGTATCCCATTTAAAAGAGGGTGAGTTTTAAGCGTGGATAAATGAAGTGAGCCTTTTAATAGTTATTTAATTTCGAATTTATTCCAAACGGAATAAAACCCCGTTAGTTTGCAAGTGAATAGAATTTTTATAAAGAGAGAACTTATTTGATAATTTTTGCTACTAGGGCCTGCTTGCTTGTTGCCTACATGCCAGGCTATCCTTTAGATGTATTTGAGTCGAGCCATGAGTCATTCGGTTTCTCTCTCTCTCTCTTTCTCTCTCTCGCGTGTGTTTAGTTTCTTTTATATTGTGTTGTGATTTGTGCAAATAAAACATTCATCCACCAAACTCCCCATCTGGTCATCTTATTATTAAGGTAATGAATATTTTCACATCTCATTTACATAACGAATTAAAGTAATTTTTTGTATTTTTTATTTACTGATAAAATTATCCAATTTTTAAAATAAAACTCTATGATGAATTTGTGTACCCCAGAGGGAGGGTGAGGAAGGGTGTAAATCACCCCTTCTAATAATCAAAATAGTTTTTTTTCTTTAAAAATGAAAATGAAAATAGAAAATTATTTTTTTTGTAAATGTTTTACATTTAAGCAATGATTTCTTTCCCTCCCCCTCACCCTCCACCCCTCTAACAGAGAATTTATATTCTCCTATAATATTTAATAAGAAATTATTATTAAATAATTGAAAATATAAATTCCTAAACTTTTATCTCTCGTCAGTGGCCTAGTAATAAGTGAGATTTTTGGAGGTGGAATTTTATTTTCCACTGTCTGAATGTCTGCTTTTCTTAAGCAGTTTCTATCTCCCTTAATTATAAGTGTAAAAATTCAGATGATTTTTTTTTTTAATTTGCTTACGTTTCTGTGTCGTAACATACCACAAGCCTGTAAATCCGTTCTTCGTTTCATGAATATATTTCCTTGTTTGTAGTTTTAGATATAATTCGATCCCCCTCGGCTCACGCATCCCCTTATAGATAGATATTCATTAATTCACATTTAATTATAAAAATAAATTAATGAATAAAATTGCATTTGTTTTTCTCATTAAAATCTTTTAGAATTTTATATTCTTTTTGTTTAAAGGCCACCCCTCCCTCCCATGTTATTTTCCCACTCTACAAATTTTCTTAAGACTTGCAATTTTTTGCCCCTTGAGTAAAGGGTAGTCTACCCCATGTAAATTTTTCTTTAAATAAATTTAGTTTTTATAAATGTCATATTTTTACTGATTTATTTAAGCGTAACTTTATATTTCATAGATTATAATTTTTTCCAAACTTTGACAAGAAGTAATTTCTACCCCTTTAGATAAAATACGGAAATATTGAAGGACATAGAAGAATCCGTATATTTAACTTTAAATTTGTAAAGATCAGTCCAAAAAAATGAAAGTTATAGCCGCATATTTGCCAATTTGACCATCTGTGCAGCGATGAGCTGTGAATCTTCCATCTTCTTGTAAGGGCTTCGGAATCGCTCACACCCCACCCGTTTTATCCTATATATTTTTTTTAGTTGAGGGATGTTTAAGGAAGGGCAAGGTGGGTCTGTTAGCTGGAATATGTAGAAAATCAGTGAAAAAATTGTGATTTATTATCAATCAATCATTTTTAATGATTTTTTTGCATTTTAAGCGGCAAAATCCTCCCCTACATCCCCCCTGAGACCCAAATGTTAATGTTTTTTTAACTTTTCACTTCTCTAGACCTTCTGAAGAAAGAAGGCTAAAATATTCCTTTTCATCCCTCCAAATTTGTTTCATGGCTTTATAATTAATGAAAAGGGGTGGAAATAAGTAGGGATTCCCCCCCCCCTCCGAAAACGGTACGTGGTGGGGGAAAACGGATGTCATATTTGGATTCAGGAGGTCATTTTACTTAAGAATCTGAAGAAATTATCTTGAGCCCGAAAAAAAGTTTAATTTTGCCTCACAGTGTTATTATATGCAGCCAACTATTGTAAAATCAAGGAACTTTTTTGTATGGTATTAAAGAGGGATATTTAAAGAATGCATGATGGCATGAATATCTCAAAAATGACAAAATGGTGGCTTATGACTATATTCCAATAGCCCCTTCAATTTTAAACAATCTTTATTGAAACGTTTCGACAACGTTCCACCCTGCCTTCCTCAGCTTTTAAAAAGTATATTGTTCAAAGTTTTATTTAAAAAGTTATTTAGAGTTGTCATTGATCATAATATATCGCATGTGCATTTGTTTAAGTGAATATAAATACACATGCGTTGTATTTTTATCAATAACCAATCCCTGCTTCTCTTAGGTTACTTAACACATTTTGGACAAAAATCGACTAAATCCCTTGTTCACTGAGATTACAGATATATAATATAAATAATAATAAAAAAAAAACTATATAATAAGATCACGAAACCGAACATATCGATATCATTTTTCGTAAAAACATAAACATAAAAACGTAAACATCGTAAAAACTGTCTAACAATCACCTTTTTCTTCTTACATTTTTTTTCTTAACACATGAATAGATTGCATATATTATAAAATATATATTCCATCTATCTTTTCTTTTTTTCCCACTTTTTTGATCTTCAATCACTTTAATGTCATAAAAATTGGTAATCAGAAGGTAATGATTGATTCTTAGTTAGTAATAGGACAATATGAGAGGAGAATAAAAGAGAGCGGATGATAAATGAATCGATAAATGATTAATACCGGGCCGCTGCGGCTTTGGCCGACTGCCCTGGCATGTAGCCAGTCATTGATCCTCTTCTGCAGCGACAGATAAGAGGATTTAGCCCGATGAGGAAGAAGAGAATTGCGCCTCGATACTCACACCAGGCCATCTTAATTAAAAAGAATCGTGAACCACTTACGAAATGTACTTATCTAATGATTATTAGATGAAAGAAAATTCAATTCCATCGTCCCACTCACGTCGTCCTTTTTCCCTTTACAAATGATACCGTTATAAAGAAGGCAAAGGTTGTAAAATGAACAAATGGCCTTTTCTTAGATAAAGCAATTAGAAAATTCCTTGAGTTGCAAATTCACATACAATCAACAAAGAATTTAATAATATTGTTCAACTCATTGAAATAATTAAAATTAGACATCAATTTTGGAATAGAAAATATATAAAACCACTTAATTAAAAAGAGCAAGCACAATAAGCAAAGAGCCATTAATTCACCTTTTCAAATTTTCCTCCTCTTTCAAGCTCGAAAAACTAATTATACTAAAAAATTAATCTTATTATTTGAGCCCTATATTATTTATATATATCGGTATTTATTATGTTGTTTAAATTGATACTGGTTTCACAGGATGGTGTAACCGTGAAATTAAGTTTGTGAACCCTTTAAAGGAGCTCAATATAAGTGCAGTTAGCGCCACTACTAATTCACTTGGCCTACGATGTTCAAAGCTTTTGAACAAAATCGACTAAAGAGTACTATAGTACTTTACTGATGCACTTTTTCAGTTTTTTTTTTCGATTTTCTCAAAATTCGCTCCAAAAATTTTGATTAAAATTCAAAAATCAATTATTTTTTAGAGATCTTTGAAATGTATATTCTCATTTTGCCATTGAAATCTTCTGAAGACTACTTTACTCTTGTACTTCATAGGAGAGATAGGAGAAATGGTTGCCATGGTAACAAAATATAAATATATTCCCAATCTTATAAATTGCCCTCGGGGTTTGGTGTAGAGGTTAGCGTGCTAACCTCGTATACCAAAGTCGCGGGTTCGGACCCCAGGCACTCCGATGATTTTATTTAAGCCATTTGGATACCAAATGACTTAAATAAGAATGCTTGGACCCCTAATATGTATAATAATCATTAACGGATATCGTTTAAAGTCTTAAATGGCCTAAGTTGCCGAAAAGACTGTGTGAATGTGAGTGTGAATGAGAAAAAAGTGTGAATGTTTAAAAAAAAAAAAAAAAAAATCTTATAAATTGGACCTTTTGAATTCAAATGTACTGTACTGTCAGAAATTAAATATATGTCGACAGAAAAAATCTGGTGCGACCAGTCACACCAGATTTTTTTTTGGGAAACGAAATATTTGCCGCCCTGCGGAAAATTTTTTGCCCTTTCCTTGAAAATCATTTGACCTTTTTTTAGCAAAGCTAATTTTTTTTTCCGAACTCTGGAAAATTTTTGCCGTTTGCGTTAAAATCATTTGAAAAATCTTTATTTTTTCTGCCTTTTTATTTTTATTTTTTGGTTTATCTAAATATCTCGCGGCATCCCTTAGCCATTCTCGCGGCACCCTTGGATTCCGGGGCATACCGGTTGAGAACCACTAATACATAAACAACTAACTAACCAACCCTAATACATATTCCTCTTAGTATATATTTCTTATACTACAGTTAAGAGAATAAGATTTTCTTACCTTTTAATCATAAAGTTGATAAAGTATCGATCCTAAATGAAGACAAAAGAACAAAGGAAAAAAAAAATTAGCGTTTCTTAATGTGCGGAATTAATCAAAGCATAAGACCCTCTGACTTGTGAGAGTAGAGAGTTGAAGGGAGGACAAACAACACGCAAGGGCTGGAACAGTCGGGATTTTTTCAAAAGTTTCTAAGCACAATCGAAATTATGATTAAAACATTTTCAAAATTACTTCTTGAATTCCTGGAATTTCTTTTAATTAATTACGTATTAATATTAATTTGAAGCTAATTATTGAACTCATTTAGGTTTAATTATTTTTCTTTTCTTGGAACTTGTTAATTGTACTCATGTTAATATTCCAAAGTAATTTTTGCATTTTATAAATTTGATTAAACTAGATCAGAGCTTCTTAAAGTAGTGAGCCGCGGCCACCTAGGGGGCCATGGATTACCCGAGGGGGGTCATAACGAGCCGCAAATGTACAAATAAATTATTTTTAATTGAGGTGTATAGCTGATAATACGATTTATTTAAGGTTCAGGAAATCTCAAATGAGCAACGCAGCTAGTCATTTTTTCAATTTTTATTTAAATGCAAAGTGCCAGGGCCAACGTTTCGGTCGCATATAGGACCATGATCAGGGCCAAGCCATTGTCAATTTATTATTCCGCAAATGTAACAAATTCAGAGATTCACTCACTCTCAGTCCATAATAACAACTGTATCTAATAATTTGGTCATTGAATTTATTGCATTATTAATTATTTTCTTTGGCCGATATTACCAAGAGGAGGATAAATTGACAATAGCTTGGCCCTGATGATGGTCCTATATGCGACCGAAACGTTGGCCCTGGCACTTTGCATTTAAATAAAAATTGAAAAAACAACTAGCTGCGTTGCTCATTGGAGATTTCCTGAACCTTAAATGAATAAATTATTATTGTTCAATAAATTTAAATACTTGAATTATAATTAGTTCCGGGCTGACCGAGCCAGAACTCGGACGTTTCTTTTTTTGATAAAATAAGAAAAAACTAAAAAAGTACATCAGTAAAGTACTTTTACTCGAAGTTTCCCAAAAAACGTAATTAGTTTTGTATATAGAAAATAATAAATATTTAAATTTTAAAAATTGTTAAAGCGAGAAAATTGGAAAAATCTAAAAAAGTACATCAATAAAGTACTAGTATTCGAAGTCTCCCAAAAACTTAATCTTTACCATAGGCGTAGCCTGAGGGGGGGGGGGGTTGGAGAAGCACTGTACCTGATAATTGACGATACTATAGAAATATTCAAGACTTACTGTGACGTTCTCGTTTTCACTGTGCGATTTCCATTTTTTCATTAAAAAAAAAAATGTAATCATCACCTCATACAAAAATAAGTTAAATAAAAGCATTTAAAAAAATCATTAACCAATTCACTTATACCTACAAAGTTTAATTTAATTTAGATTTTTTAATTAAATTAATTAATCGTTGAAAAGAGTAGAAGAGTTCCCACCTCGATTATTTATGATCATCTATTACGTTGATTGTCAATTTTTGCTTGAAAAGAATTAATCAAATTGAATGACCTCCTGTGTGAGAGGGCACACTCATGAAAAAGAGTATTGATGAAAAAAGAAAAGAAGGGTAAATAATATTCATAATAGGCTTTCGAGTGCCCTTCATACATCACCGTCTTTAAATCGTAACAAAAAACCCTCGATCAATGTCCGTCTGTTTTAAATATATATCGTGTTGATTTAATCATATGGATTACTGTGATTTTTTGCCTACAACTATAAGCGATGACGTTCCATTTACATTATATAATAACAAAAAACCAATAATTTAAACATTTTAATTTATTATGTCTAAAAAAAAATGATTGAATCTGAGTGAGAGCCTTGATCGTTAGGCCACCACAAAAGATGTTATTAATGCTATTCGGGAAACGGGAAGCTCGGGTTCAGTTCCTGCCTAATAATTTATTTTACTTTATGTTAATACCAACAGTATATAAAAACTACCGATAACGTAATTATTTTTAAAATTTCACTAAATAAAAAATAAAAAATTCTAAAAAAGTACATTTTTTTTTTAAACACACACTTTTTTCTCATTAGACTTACACAGTAGTTTCGGCAACTTAGGCCATTTAAGACTGACGATGCCCTCGGGTAGTTGGCGCGCTTACCTTGTATACCAAGGGTCAAGGGTCGCCCTCGGGGCTTGGTGTAGGGGTTAGAGTGCTAACCTCGTATACCGAACGTCGCGGGTTCGGACCCCAGGCAGTCCGATGATTTTAAGGCATTTGGATACCAAATGGCTTAAATAAGAATGCCTGGACCCCAAATAATATATATTCATAACGGTTATCGTCAAAGTCTTAAATGGCCTAAGTTGCCGAAAAGACTGTGTGAATGTTTGGGTGCATGTGAGTGTGAATGAGAAAAAAGTGTGAATGTTTTAAAAAAGAAAAGAAAAAAGGGTCAAGGGTCCGAACCCGCGACGCGACGTTCGGTATAGAAGGCACGCACGCTACCAACTATACCAAGCCCGAGGACAAAAGTACATCCGTAAATACTACTTTGGCTGAATTTATTGAAAAATTCATATTGTATACCTTGGTGGTAACTAATTAATTTCAACCTGGCAGCTCTTTTATTACTTTCTCTTACCCTATATATGAAATAGAGAGAGAAAGTATTTTGAACTATTTTGGTCAGACGTAGGCCTACAGCTAAACAATTCTGAGAAAACATC
This sequence comes from Euborellia annulipes, assembly GCA_023213315.1. Lineage (NCBI taxonomy): Eukaryota > Metazoa > Arthropoda > Insecta > Dermaptera > Anisolabididae > Euborellia > Euborellia annulipes. The sequence continues at coordinate 58,862 of JAKCPI010006994.1, read as the reverse complement.
TCAATTTCCGTCAAAATGTCGACATCGAATTTTTTAAATGATACCAATACTTAATTTTTTATATATCAATATATTTTAACATATAAGTAAAAATCTGGTGTGACTGGCGCACAGCACACAACTTTCTCTTACCCTTCGGTAAGAGAAAGTTGTGCACTGTGCTGGTCACACCAGATTTTTTGTGTCGAGATATATTTAGTTTCCCATAGCACCTTAGTTTCAAACTTGCATTTTAAATGTTGATTGCTTGAAATAAACTATGGTTATTTTTCAAAATTTTAATCTCATATTTGGACATTTTATACACAATATAGATTCGTAAATAAATACAAAATTTCATAAGAATTGGAAAAAGAAATTTTAAATGCGTAAAAAGTTCCAAAGGGGACCCCCTTTTGAATCGAAATTAACATACAAATCCCTATAGGAAATTAACATTGGCCAAATGCGAAGATAAGGTAGAAAAATTTAAAACGCGTAGAAAGAGAGAAGATAGTTTTGTGAGAGAGAGAGATATGTTTTCTCCGAAAAAAAAAAAATGGGCGTTTAAATAATAATTGATTTTTAATCTAATAAAAAGAAAAAGATTTAAATTCGGTTACCATGGCAACCATTTATTTCTCCTATCTTTCCTATGAAGCACAAGAGTAAAGTGTGCTTCAAACAATTTTGAGAGCAAAACGAGAATATACATTTGAAAGAGCATCTAAAAAATAATTGATTTTTGAATTTTAATCAAAATCGTTAGAGCGAATTTTGAGAAAATCGAAAAAAACTGAAAAAGTACATCAGTAAAGTACTAGTACTTTTTGGCCGATTTTGATTAAAAGCTTATTTTGTCGGTCCCGGGGGGTGTTTAACATAAATATAAAATTTCAGCCTCATAGCTCAATTCCTTCATGCTTAAAATTGAACACACACAGACACACAGACAGACAGACAGACCATGTCGCGAAAACCACTTTTTTGGATTCAGGGGACCTCAAAACGTGAAGATCCATCAAAATCTCGACATCGAATTTTTGAGATGAAACCAATACTTTCTCTCTATATATATATTACATATATACATAGGTAAGAGAAAGTAAAAATTGAGATTTCAAGGAACCGACAAAATTGAGTCTCAAAAAGCAGTTTAGGCAATATTTAGATTAATACTCGAGAGTAATATGTATTATAATTAAGTTTGCAAGCCGAGCGACAATAATCGGAAAGTTTGGAAGTTCCTTAAGGCCCAAAAGCGATAGACAATAACAGATGGGAGTTTGTTTGTTTACTCGACTCTCCGAAATGACCCCATACACTTTTGTTATGATTCATGATGGCGTCAGGTGTTCATGACGGCTTCTTGTGTCCAGTATTCTACCCTATAGATTATTTATTCAATTGGATTGTTTATCATGGCGAAAAAAATGTCACCATCACCCTCTAAACAAACATTTTATTTTCAACGACTAAATATAAATATAAGTTATGTGTTATTATTATATTTATTCTAATCTCAAAACATCAGAGGTGAAAAAAAAAATTTAAAGTACCTACACTTTGAAAATTGATTTATATTATTTGGGTCTCTAGTAAAATTTTTTCAAGGACCCCCTCATCAGTTGCTATACTGACAAGGATCCTTAAATTCTTAAATTGTAGATTAGAATAGTACTATTAATAAAGTAAATGAGAAGACAAACTTACACAACTGAAGCTGAACTTACGCGAGAACTAGATAAGGATATTGGCTACTGCAAGTCAAGTAAAATACAAAATTATTTAATTTCTCAGGGACATTTCGTAGACCCCTAAGACATCGTCCGCGGACCTCCTGTTGGGAACCATTGCTCTATATTTATATATTTACTATGGGAGTTTTTAATTATAGACCACATTTTGTATTAATTATTTATTAAAAATATAAATACGCTCAGTTCGCTTAAATCGATGTAAGTGCACAGTACTTCAAAACGATTGCAGAATAAGTAGTCGAAACGTTGTACAGTATTTTTAATAAATAATTGATAACAAAAACTCCAACCTAATAAAAACCACAATATCAATCAAAACAATAACAACCACAATTTATATTAAATTAAAATTGTTGTTGCGTAGTAAGTAGCGTGCCTACCTCCTATACCAAACGTCGCGGGTTCGGACCCAGGCAGTCCGATGATTTTATTTAAGCCATTTGGATACCAGATGGCTTAAATAGAAATGCCTGACCCCACAATATATATATTACTTACAACGGTTATCGTCAAAGTCTTATATGGCCTAAGTTGCCGAAAAGACTGTATGAATGTGTGTGTGAATGAGAAAAAAGTGTGAATGTTAAAAAAAAAAAAAAAAAAAAAAATTATTTGATGTTTAACTGTGGTTTATTTGTATAAACACAACGTTTCGGCCAATCATTCTGACGCTTTCAGGGACAAATTCAGATACAATCATAGTCTCTGTTTCTTTCACAATCTTGAAATTCTTAATCGTTTCAACTATCATCATCTCATTTCACAAAGATTTCTGGAATGCTCAATATTTAGTGTTTTTTATTCCCTCCGAGGCCATTTAAATTTTACTTCTTATACAGTATATTTTATTTTATAATTAATATGAATACCGATGGGCACCGACGCCCTGTTTCTTGGAGCCACCTGAAATTCAGCCGTTCTTTTGAATAATTTAGCAACAACGTTCTTGGTGGTTGTTGTTTGATCTAACTAGGCCCCCCGGCGTATTTAGAGTACTGTTTTAATGACTTGTCAAACAGTTTGATGTAAATAAACTGTTTATTTATGAAAATAAATCATTTCGCATTTTACTGTGTTTATTTTATTCAAAGATTGTTGATGTAATGGGGTCATATAGAAAAGGAAGAGCAAAAATAGATTTGGAAAAAAAAAAGAATGCAAAGAAATTTTGCTGAGCGTATTTATATTAATAGAACAATTTGTATATGAACAAGTATCTGAGTGTGGGTGTGTGCTCAAAGAAACAAGAATAAATGAGAAATTATAATAAAAGAAGATCATCTCGTTTATAAAAAATTCCGAAAAGGATCGCCAATGGCGTGAGCATGTCTCTTGACCAGATTTCGTGCTCATAGAGAGAGAGAGAGAGAAAAAGGGTAATTCAATTTACATAAAATATTGAAATATTATTCGAATGAAATTCTTATAGAACAAGAAAGAATAAGGGAGGAATGATTGTTTTACGATTTGATTTTATTATCTTCCACTGGAAAAATTTAATTCCTAAGTTCATAATTTTTATTTGCATTTATTTACCAAGAATATTATTATTATGATCATTTCAATTCAGTGTTTGAGAAAAAAATATTTTTTCTTTAGTCTTATTGGTGGGTATTGGAAAAAAAAAATTCAAATTTCCTTCGTCACTGACGTTCCAGTAATTAAAATAAGTGCACTGAGTTCACTGTGAAGAAGCAAAGGCACTGCTGATCTTTGTATAAGGGATCTATGAGAATCACAGGTGTTCAAAATTAGTAGGAAACAATCGATTGAAATATTTCTTAAACAAAAACTTAATTAGTAATTATTAATAAATAGTCCAAATGGTTTTACCAGCCGAAAATGGCTGTCTTTTAGGTGATTTGAGGCATCCCAGGCCATTTCAATCGATTGGTAGTGAAATTCAATAGAATTAAATTTTTGTCGCTTGCGAGGGGAATTTCAGTCACCCTTGCTCAAGAAGCGACAAATGCACAAAAATGATAAAAAATACAATGAGAGTTAATTTATAGATAAAATTTGTTACTTGATCAGCAATCAAATATTAAATAATAAATAAATATTGATAGAAGAAAGGCGACCGTAGTTTTTGACCATTAGAATCCTGTCTAACCGACGTGGATCACATATACCAGGTACTAGCATAATTATAGAGCAGTGGTTCTCAACCTTTTGTGGCCCATCTCCCCTTTCTGGAGGGGGGCAATTGCCCAGGTTGTTATTTTTAAATATATTATATTTAACTGCTTCCTTCCTTGTGTATTATATTTAAAAGTTGTATATTAAAAACAATTTAGTTAATTCAGCTAAGGGAAAATAATATGAACAATTTTCTCTGTGGTGTGTGTTATAGGCTACTTATATGGTTATTACTCTAATAGTTATAAATCACACAGAGTTTAAAGCAGGGGCGGATTAAAGGGGGGGCGAGGGGGGCGATCCTCCCCCCAGAAGAAAGTTACCAATCAATTTAAATAAATAGGAAAGGGGTCTAAATGGCCATAGATGCCGACAAAGTCCTTAAATAAAAAAAAAAAAAAAAAAAAAACCACCCCCCCGACAAAATTGCATTAATCCGCCACTGGTTTAAAGCCGTTTTTTCTTTTAAATTTAATATCCAATCTTAACCAGTTTCTTCTTTCGAAATACTTACCGTAAATTATATATTTCATTTTTCAAAAAAAGTAATAATTAATTTTCATCAGAAATCAAAATAATTAAATAATGTCCTTGCCCGAATGCAACATTTCAACAAATAGACATCAGAGAAGTTATTCACGACCTTTGACAGAATAATTAACAAATGGTATAAAATGGAAACGAGACCTCCGAGAGAAATATTTTTTACATTTCCATAAATAAATTAAATGAATTTTGACAGTGTTTTGCTTGTTTTACCTTTGGTAATTAATTAATAATCGTGAGCATATATATTTTATATGCTAAATAGATTTGAATAAATATTTAAAATTTAATCGTTAAAGGCTTTGTTTTCTAAAATAGATTTTTTTTTCAATAAAACAATTGAAAAATCAAATCATTATTTATTTATCTTTTAAAATTATTTTTAATTGAGAGAATTATGAATAATAGAAAAACAAAAAAAAAAAAAAACTAGTCATAGTAGATGCATCTCTTTATAATCTATGCTCTGCACAAACATGATATATGATACATTATATATAAACAAATATTGGGTATTTTGAAATCGAACAACAAAACATTCTATAATTGCTGATGCAAATTTGATTTTTAATTTATGTCTTATTAATTATTCAAATTAGAGAATGAGAAATGTTTTACTCAGCAAGAGAGAAAGATAAGGCGGTGTTAATTCGTTTTTGCCATCATTCTTTACTATTCCCAGACTTTATATTTAGAAAAAAAAAAAACATTTTTCGTATTTTTTTTTAAACATTCACACTTTTTTCTCATTCACACTCACACTCACACACACATTCACACTGTCTTTTCGGCAACTCAGGCCATGTAAATGGACATTTACGATATCCGTTATAGAGATTAATATACATATTAGAGGTCCAGGCATTCTTATTTAAGCCATTTGGTATCCAATTGGCTTAAATAAATCATCGGACTGCCTGGGGTCCGAACCCGCGACGTTTGGTATACGAGGTTAGCACGCTAACCTCTACACCAAGCCCCGAGGGCATGTAAGCAGTTGCTGGTTGTATTTTCTTCATAACCTTAAATTAAACGTCCCAGCACACATGGTTTCTTCTACTTTAAAATATGAATATTATTATTCTACATGTTTGCAAGTTTTATCCCTTGCATGGGCGTACCCAGCGAGGGGCAGGGGTCAGCTGCCCCCCTCCCCCCCTAGAAGCAAGAAAAAAAATTAAATGCTTATAAAGTGATGAAATGAAACAAAATTAGGTAGGGCGATAGCGACGGGGACTCCTTAGGACTCGAGGGTTTATATGCCTTTAATTCGAAGGCTTTTCCCCTATATATATATATATATATATATATATATATGAAAAAGCTATGTCACAATCTAGACGGCCATGATCTGCCCCCCCCCCCCTGGACGATCCCATGATCTGCCCCCCTCTAGATTTGATCCTGGGTACGCCCTTGATCCCTTGGGTTCTAATATATGAATATATTATTATTATTATCGAAAACTACTTAGTTGTCACAAAAATTCAGCTCATATTTTTTTAAGTTTTCTAAAAAATTAATCTTTTACTAGTTTACTTAGCTTATAGAATTTTACTATTCTTGGATAAATTGAAAATTGAAAATTTCACATCGTCAGTGCTTTTACTATTCTTATCGATATGTAGGCAAAGACCCTATATTTGGCCTATTATATGGAACAGTAATTATGAAGCTCGTTAGTAGTCAACCCTTTTCTAGATTTCAAAATCTTAGCAAAAATGAAAATTTAAAAAATATTTTCAATCATTCTTCATTATCTTTTTTTTTTTCTTCATTATCTATTCTTCATTCTTCATATTTCAATAATTCATTAAAGTAAATTTTAAAATATGAATTAAAATTTATATAAAATACTTTATTAACTAATCTTAGGAAGGTGAAATTTCCTTCTCAAATTTTCAATTCAATTTTGAACATGAACACATTTTATTGTCAGCTAAAATAAAGTATTAATTTTCTTAATGATTTATGAATTCTGTCTTTTATCTCTGTGTATGTGCACGCAATCTAATGACATTTAGATTAGATTTCATTAGATCGATTCGTAATTCTATACTAGATACACAATGCATAATAAACGAACGGCGAATTTAATTGCTCTATAATCTTATAACAGGAGAGACATTTACCTCAGTAGCGTAGTTAGCATTTTTACCTCTCCTCTTTTAACAATACAGTGTATAAATAGCTACCGGTTTATTTAATATTTTAAAAAATATTATTCTACTGTATATTCAGTGTATATTTTTAGTATAAATTGGATTAGGGTAAAATTTAAAGAATAAATAATTACTTTAATCCCTTATGGGAGCGCCAAGAAAATTCATTTTGAGAAATGCGAAAAAAAGTAATCAAGTACATCAGTAGAGTGTACTTCAAAATACTGATATACTTTTTAAAGAGCATCTAAAAAAATAATTGTTAGGCAAATTTTGAAAAATTCAAAAAAAAAAAAATCTGAAAAAGTACTTGGACTAAGACTTACTTTTTGGCCGATTTTGTTCAAAAACTTATTTTAACTGTCTGGGAAGTACCTTACCTTAAATATAAAATTTCAAGCCTCGTAGATCATTTCCTTCCTGCCTTAAATCATCATACAGACCCACAAACAGATCAATTTACGGGACCCCCATTTTTGACAAATTTTTGACATGATCGCAATACTTTCGAGAAAGTAAAAAACTCCTATTTAGTTATTAATAATATTCCAATAGTTTTCAATAGCCCATTGAATTTATATTAACGAGACAATATTATCAAAAAATTCTTGATAATAGATAAAAGAAAAAACTTTTTCGAGAAACTGTTCCGGTTTATTTATTTTTTATTTACTTAATATAATTTTATATGTCAAAAAACTAGTTAGTCTGTGTTTATTTCCGAGTATATTTTTTTAAAGGATTATACTAGGATATCCATTCTTTAGTAGAAGCTATTATTGATAAATTTTTGTGTAGCTTTGAAGGTGAATTATCTCAATTTTTCTTCTTTATCTAATCCCTATAGTATTTAATCCTATTAGTTTAATTAAGTATGAACAATTATAGTTATGACATTACTTGTTATCGAAAGAGAAAAAAACCTATCAATCTTAAATTTCCACCTTGAATTCTGTTTTTTGAATTTTTTAGTTTTATGATATATTTTGATTAATTATTCTTTCCTCATCATTTTCCCTCCGGAAGACTTTCCCTATCTCTGTTATGTCTAACCCATCTAAAAATTATTAGCATCGATAGTTTTAATTTATTCTTGATGATAGCTGGCAAAGGCTTATCTTTATCTTAAAAAAATGTTAATAAGATGCAGAGTTCTGGCTTAGATATAAAGTGCCCTTCAAAGAAGGGTTCAAGTGCTCCGTTAAAAGGAAGGCTTTTTTTAAGCCCAATAGAATTTCTTTTATAGCTGCAACTATAGCCTCTGATATAAGATAACCTGATTTGATAAATTTAAATATTCTCGCCATTTATAATTATTATATCAAAATAATTCAACATGGTTGTTGTTCCGATTAAGTTTATTAGCTAAAAATAACTATTTTTTATCTTATTCTCTTTTTGTGATAACATCTCAAAGGAAAATTTTCTCATTTCTATTCTAATATTTAGCTATTGATATTTTAGAATTTGAATATATAAAAAAGAGGGTCTTAAATAAAATCACCCTCTTTTAGTGACATCTGGGTTAAAGTCCCTGGGGCTGAATATAAATACCGGCCCTCCCCTCCTGCAAAAAATTTTTAATTTTCTATCCAAATACATACCAGTACAATTCATAGGGAAAAAAATATTTTTAAATATTTTTTTTTCATGAAACGTTTAGAATTGGAGCAATCTTTAAAAAATTAATTATTTTTATTTTTTTTATTATATCTATCCCAAAAAATCTAATAATACTTTATTATTTTCTCATAAAATTCATTAAAAAAATTTCTTCATTGTAACGAATCAAAAAAATTTATTTATCTGCATTCCTTATGATTATTCCTGACGATATTTAATAAATAATAATTTTAGCGCCTTAGTGGGGTACCTAACTTAAATATAAAATTTCATCCGCGTAGCTCATTTCCATCATACTTTATTTTGATCACGGACAGACAGACACACTAACAGAAGGATCATTTTGTGGGATTTTTTTGGGGACTTCAAAACATGTATTTCCATTAAAATCTCGACCTCGAATTGTTGACAAAAAGCAATTCAAAAATTATGAGAAAATGGAGAGAGTTCTAAATCTAAATTTTTATTAAAGCAAATTAATAACTAAAATTTCTGAGAATAATTAATTACATTTATTAAAATCCAAATTATTTTTTTAGGAGAAATTTAAACCTGCACAATGAATGAGTAAAAAAAAATAATAATTTGCCTCTTGAAATATTTATTCATTTTTTTAATGAAATTGAAGAAATTATAAACTCAAGTACAACTACACATTTACCAATCAAACTTTTTTTTTTTTGGTGAATTGAAATAATTATGATTAAATTACTAAATATAATATTGATAAGAGGCCTATATCGAGTTTATGTGTATAATTGATTGGTCTCAAAAGCAATACTTTCTCTTTCTAAATATATAAAGCTTACGTATAGGCCTATAGAGGTAAGAGAAAGTGAAAATATGTAATTTTGGGAATTTTTCTGTAGACTCGCCCACTCCAATTACCTCAAATTAATCTCATAGAAAAAAAAAAAAAAATTTGTTCTTGCTTTTTTTTTTGTCTATAAAAATTGGTAATTGATGAGCACTTGAACGAAAATTATTTCAAAATACCAAAACACCTGGTCGCTATTAAATCAAAGATAAATAAATGTCCACTCTAGAAATTTATTTTCAATCTCAACACAACGTTTAATGCAATACCTACTTGAATTTTATATATATCTTTATATATATATATATATATATGTTCTTGAAGGTTTCCGCGACCGGATGTATGCGAAGACAGAAGGAGAGCCGAAACGTCGAGTAAATCTCAGCACCCCACGCGACTTAACCCGAGAAAACTTGTCTTCGCATATATATATATATATATATATATATATATATATATATATATTTCTCTTTGTTTGTTTTTATTGGAGTATAAACCCCTCTTTGAAATCAATTTCTGACTACATGTTTGTGTTGGTTAGCGGAGACCCCGGGGAATCCATAAAAGGGTATTAAGGGTCTAGTCCCGCCTTCCAATATCTCTACTCTACACTTTGCGGTATCATTAGATATGAACCACAACCTGAATCTTATTATTAATATTTTCCTCCCTTGGCTATCATAAATATTAAGCTTATTCGTTTATTAGTATAGTGGAGGTTATCACAATTAAACATAACGATTGGCTGGAATTAAAGGATAGAATAATGAACGACCTCGGGAGAAGCCTGGAAATTAGCCTGCAGATAGGCAACCCAAATGGCCAACTCACTTTCAATTAATTACTTCAGTTTTACATTTAGATTGAAATTTTTAATTAATTTATTAACTTTATTTTCTCTCTTCTTTGATATCGTTATTTTGTGATTTATTTAATATATGGTCATTGTATTTATGTATGTATCTACCTATATTCGTATATATAGCCATTGTCCTAGTAATGCTGTAAATGAAAATACAGTGGGCGCCAAAGTTAAATTGGATTATTTCATTTCAAGATAAAAACCCTTATTCGAAATTTTCTAAGTTTGATCTTTAACTCACTGTACTATGTATTGTGATGAAATTATTAATTTTATTATTTTTTTCTTCTCTCTGCTGCTGAATCCATTTAGGGGTTTTAGTGTATAGGATGACCGAGCTCGGTGATTTTTTTCTTTTAATAAAATTTCAGAAAAATAAAAAAGTACAACCGATACCGATGCCGGGAACAGTAGGCCTATATATTTAAAATTTGAAAACAATCGTTAGAGCCATTTTCGAGAACTGATGTGCTTTCAAATAAATAAACGTACATTGCTCGTTTAATAGTGTAAGATAAGATACTGTATTATGAAAATTTTAAATTTTTGTTCCGATGGGAATCCGAGCATTCATTACCCACCCGAGTATCTAGGGCCTTCCAACCGAGCTTATGCAGTGTTTGGCATCAGGGCCAGATCTAGGGGGGGGGGCAATGGGAGCATGTGCCGCGGGCGGCAGATATCAGGGGGCGGCAATTAAAGAAAGATTTACTAAAAAAAAAAATAAAGGTAAAATGATATGAATTTTGTATAGAAAATTTTAAAGAGGGGGCGGCAAATTAAATTTTACCCCCTCCCCTCCCCCTAAAAATCTCCTACTTCCGGCCCTGTTTGGCATTGTTTCACCGGACTCTTCTCGGTGACACTCTAGTCTGTTTTTATTAACTTATCCCACCAATCGTAGATTGGGTAGGTAAAGTTAATGTAATCGTAAAAAAAAATTGAATTTAAGCTGCCAAAATGGGTTTTGAGATCCCCTAAATCCATTTAGGTAGTTTTTTGCCAAGAACTCAAAAGCTTTTGGTAAACATCTGACCATTAGGAGAGGCTCTAGAGGTGGGGGGTGACAATGTTTTTTTCATACATAACATTTTTTTTTTATATATTTAAGACCAGAATTTCTTCTTTCATTATTTTTATTAATAAAACACTATTTAATTCAAATATTAAATAGTTAGAGATAGATCTGTTTGAAAAAGATGGTATTTTTTTCAGTTAACGCCCAAAGACTGTACGCTAGTCATTATATCGTAAAATACTATCTACTTCCATTATTTCTTAGAATAATGGGCAAAGTTGTTCGCTCGGCTTAGTCTGACTATTTATTTTAAGATCATTGTATTTTTTAGATCTTGTATGTTTTCATTTTAATTTTTTTTTCGCCAAATTAATATTATTCCCCCGCCCCTTCTGGTTTGTGTACAAACTCTAAAACATTGAAACGCCTTAGTTCCTTTTTTATTAAGGCATTTAGTTTCCCATTTGTATTGTCAATTTCTAAGAGTAATTTTTCACTCAGTGATTAAATTTCCTAAAAAATAAAGAATCCCCTTTTAGCCAATTAGTCTCAAATTTCAATCAATCCTCTCTGGTTCATTTCATTTAGTAATTGTAATTTGTTTTTGTTTTTTTGTTTTCCAGCCCTTTGACCAACTTCAACCTCGTGGCCCATCAAATTGAGAGCAACGAAGCTGACACACAGAGTTTGAACTCTAATTCGACCTGCCAATATAGCGTCAGATGGTTCATTATCTCTGAAAAGGGGATATCTTCCAAAGGCTTCCTTCAACCCTCGCACACTGCATATATCATTGGTAAGACTAATTTCCATTTTTTTCTGAAATCATAACTTTGACAGTGACGAGCTATATACAGGAGAGAATAAATTATTAAACTCTTAAAAGAGAATGTCGATCATAAATTCCAATATGTTAGGAATTTATTGAAAATCTTCGCTTTTCTTTATTATTATAATTATTTTAACTTAATTCTTAAGCTTTCTATAATTATTTATTGATTAACCTGATCTCTTTCTAAAAAAAAAAAATTGATAATTTATTTTTTCATTTATCAGCCTTGTTTGTTTAGAACATGAAATGGATTCTCATTCCATATTTTATAGTCTTCTATGATTGATTATTTCACGTGGAAAGATAGAGACTACCATTTGTAAATCCTCAATTTGTGTTTTATTACAATCATATCTTAGGATTTTTTTTTTTTTTTTTTTGTTAATTCTACAGATATAAATTCCAAATCGGTTGTTGAGTTTCTCAGACCTTCCGCTTGGATAGATTCCATTCATATGGAACATATTTATGAAAAGATAGAGACTTCTTTTTACTGAGATTCTTTCCATTTTTGAAAGCATATCATTTATCACTTGAAGAGGGAGAGTGTGTTGAGAATGAAAAAGTAGCCAGGGGTTTTAAGGAAATTCAAAAAGGAAAAAAATAGCAATGCAAATTGACCATATGTCAAAAATCATATTTATTGTTGTTTCAAGAAAGAAAAATTACTAATTAAATTTAATAATTACTTAAATAAACAGCATAAAAAATTAGGCAACGAACTTGCAAAATACTCCGCCTCACATGAATTATTTATTTAATTATAGGCTATTATTTAAGATATGGATACGAAAAAAGAGATTTCAGCTAATTTTTATTTATTGCCCATATTTTCATATGCTGTTCAGCTCACGACTAACAGAACTAGTCAATTCCAATCTTCCTTTGTCCCCATGACCTCCAATGATTGGAACAAGCTTCCTGCGTCTATCTTCCCCAAAACCTACAATCTTCAAACTTTCAAGTCTAATCTCAGCAGGCATCTTCTCAGTTCCCTCAGTTGAGTTCCCCTTTTATGCATCTCCTTTTTTTTCAACTATAAAAATTATATATTCTTCCTAGGGACACGAAAAAAAGTATCGATACTTACTAGTATTGATACTTCTGATACTAGTACTTTTTTAATCGATACTTTTTTTCGATACTTTACTCATATGAGTACTACCGCCGACCCCGCACCGCGGGAATAATAAGGGCGAGGACAGAAGAAGACTCATATGAGTACTTGATTGCCGGTTTCGAATAAAAAGTACTCATTCAAAAATAAATTTTTTTTAAAGTCTTCGGCATCTTAGGCCAAACTTTAAACGTTACACAATTATTTTAATTACAATTCTGCAAAGAATATTGCATGTTCTTTTTTGCTCGAAAAAAATCTGGTGTGTCTGGTCGCACTGCACACAACTTTCTCTTACCTTCGGCAATTGAAAGTTATGTTCTGTGCTTGTCACGAAATTTTTTGTGTTAACATAAACAGTAGAACCTCACATAATAAGTAATTCGCATAACGAACAAAGCAAATTGTGACTTGCCTAATGAGCGACGTTTCGCATAACGAGTGGCGAGGAGAGAGGAATTTCCGGATCGTGAGCATGTTACATCTGTGTCATGGGTGGGACATTTTTATGGGAAGAATGTCATTGTTTGCATAACGAGTGTTTCGCTTTACGAGTATGATTCTGGAACGAATTATGCTCGTTAAGCGAGGTTCCACTGTACTTAGTTTCCGACAATATACACATAGGTACTACTTTGTCGATTGTAATGAAATTTCTGTACATGCTTAGAACAGGAATACTCGAGAGTTCTTTCCTTAGTAAGCAGTAGCGTAGCCAGGATTTCTGCTTGGGGGGGGGGGGCCCAAAATTTTTATTAACCCCTCCCCCCCTTCTCCAAGAAACTTCAAGTGGAGAAATTTTTTTTAGATAATATAATAATTATAAATAAAAGACAAATAAAAAAAATTTTTTTTTCTTTAAATAAAAAATAATTTTAATACAAAATTCGTAAATATTAGAGATTTTTTCAATTATTTATAAGTTTTTTGTTTGTTTTTAGAATTTATGAGAGTTAATAAAATAATTATTAAAAAAAAAATCATTAGGGAAAACATTAGGTATTTTTTTGTTTTGGAGAAGGCTTTGGGGGGGGCCCGGCCCCCTGGGCCCCCCCTGAATACGCCACTGTTAGTAAGTTATTTAATTTTTTGATATTTTAGTTGAAATTCATTCAAATGATTGTGAAAATGACGTCAAATTCAAGCTAAAAGGGGATTGCCTCCTTTTAATGGCAATTTCAAGAAAAGCAATAAAACAGGCATTTAAAAGCAATAAAGTCTCTTTCAGAGAAATTTACATAAATATTATGTTTTGATATTTTAACTGGAATCGATCTTCTTGAAATTTAAGATTTTTTCACAATAAATTAAATTTATTTCAAGTGAAATTCAAAGAATGTGGGTTAATGGGAATTACTCAAAAACGAAAAAACTCTCGATGCTCAAATTTTATACTTAAGCCAAGTACCTAAGTCTCAAGTATTTCACAAAATTTCAAACACATCAGCCAAAGGGTACTGGTACTTTACTAATGTATTTTTTCACTTTTTTCGATTTCTTAAAATTCGCTCTAACAATTTTGATTAAAATTCAATAATCCTTTATTTTTTAGATACTTTTTAAAAAGTATATCAATAAAACTACGTAAAAATGGTTCAAGTACACTTTACTGCGATTTAACCCAGGAGGGGGGGGGGGAGGGGCGATGTTGATCCAGGAAGCCCTGGCGATCATTACTCTGAGGAAGGGGGCATAAATCGCACTGTTCTTCCGGTGTTTGTTCGACGTTAAGAGCATAAGATAATGAAAAAACTTAAAAAAAAAAAAAACTCTTACTTAAAAAAATACTAGAAACTTACTGGTATCGATACTTTTTTTCAGATACTTTATTGGAATCGATACTTTCCTATCGGTACGATACCAAGTACAAGTATTGATACTTTATTTACGATACCCCATCCCTAATTCTTCTTGGCTGCATGTGACCACTGGTTGATTTTATTTAAGCCATTTGTATACCAGAAAATAAAAATAAATAAACAAATATAATTATTGAGAATTAGAGGCCGTATGTAAAATGAGGAAATATTTTAATTTTTATATATTAAGAAAACCTGAATTTTCTTTCCCGTTAATATTTTAAGAAAAAATTTAACCATGCCGGAGTCAAGGGCGTATACAACGGAGTAATTACCCCCCCCCCTTTCCCGAGATTTGAAAAAAATACTTTTTTTCGAAAAAAAATTTATTTTGAAAGTAAAATTTTAAAAATTAATACTTAAAAATTTGATTTGTATTTATATTCTGGCAAACAAGTACAGAATGCGCCTTTAAATTACCGAAATTAAGAAAAAATTGTGTGCTGTGCGACCAGTCACATCAGATTTCCCCACCCGAGAAACACCTCTGGATCCGCTCTTGGTCGGAGTGTGACGTCAGTCTGAAAATTAAATAAAGAAAAATTAAAGCATTTTTTGCAGACAACCGAATTTGTTGTTATACACTAGAAATAAGAAAAAGCCTGGCAATTTTTAAGGAAAGATAGAGATATCTATTTCGAAAGTCTAGTTTAATGTTTATTAAAATAAACTCAATTAAGGAAAAATACAATAAACTTTTGGACACTTGCTAGTAAGTTGAGTACTTTAATCTAATACCTTATTAAGAAATTAAAATATTTATGAACTAACTTTGAAACTAATATTATTTTCCTTTATTTTACCTCAAGATCAATAAGCAAACCATAATTTACACAAGACAACAAAGTTTGTTGTTCTTGTTGTTTGGTTCTATTATCGTTTAATTTAATCTATGAGATTCAAAGGCCAAGTGATTGAAAAATGAAAATAAAGCAAAAAGAAATCAGCATGGTGTAAAATAAAGAAAGAAAAAAAAAACAATAAAATAATAAAATATCTTTTTTTTTTCTTTTAAAAAAATTTCTTCAAAGGAAGGAAATTGGTTTTCGAGTTGAAGGAAATTGATTTCAAAAAAGAAGCAGTCAGTGAACACGTGTTTGGAATTTGCACACACCAACACTAACGAACTAAATAAGGATGTATGATTGTATTGATAAAAAAAAGGACATAAAAAAAAGAAAGAGATTCGATTAAATGGAGGAATGCTGCGCGTTCGAGCGCCAATCGAAAATAAATAAGGAAGTCAGAGAGCGATGAAAATAAAATGAGTCTCTCACTGTTAGAGAGCGTCGAGCTAATTTTAAATTAATTTTTCAGAGAAGGTTTCTTTGTTGTTGTTTATTATAAATTATTAGACTTGTTTCATAATTTATTAATATATTATTAAGTATGGTCGGAGTTATTCTAATCAAATTCAGGAGAGAACTCCTATCGACCTTGGGCTTCTTATGCTAATCACATATCTATTAATCTTTGATGAGTGATTCTTGACAATTTAATAGTAAAATAACTAAGCTTGTTTTATTTTATTTATTAATCTGGTGTGACTGGTCTCACAATATTTTTTTGGGTCGAGGTATATTTAGTTTTCCATAGCACCCTAGTTCCAAGCTTGACCACTTGTATTTCATAATTAGTTCTAAAGGGGACCCCCTTTTGAATCGAAATTAACATACAATTCCCCATAGAGATTTAACATTGGCTCTATGAAAGGAAGAACTGAAAAATTAATTTGAAAAAACTGAAATAATACATGAGTAAAGTGTATTTCAAACAATTTTCACAAAAAATTTTACAGATATTTTGAGAAAATCTAAAAAAAAAGTGAAAAAGTACAGAAAAGTACTAGTAGATCTACTTTATGACCGTTTTTGACATGTATTTCCACCAAAATCTCGACATCGAATTTTTGACATGATCGCAATACTTTCTATATACTACACATATAGGTAAGAGAAAGTAATAGGATCATACTATTAAAATTTAATTAAATATATGAGGATAACAATTAGCAGTTAATAATTAGTTTTTTAATACAAAAGTAAAGTGAAAATAAAAAATAAAAAAAAAAGATAATTTCAAACCAATTTTTATCTTTACTAAATGAATAAAGCGAGTTCTTCTTTTGAGACCATTTATAATAGATAGGTAAGCGCAACGGGTTGGCTATCTTCAAACCCATAGGCGTTTGAATAGAACTAGATTTTTTTTCAACTTTTATAAATAGAATATTCTTAATACCTCAGACTTTATAATCAATTCTAATATATGTGTATTTAATTTTAATCTACAGTCGTCTAGATTAGGTGTCGGCTACCTTTTTAAGATAGTCAGTCTCCGATGATTTTATTTATGCCAATTGGATACCAAATGGCTTAAATAAGAATGCCTGGACCCCATATATGTATATTAAATCAATAACGGTTATCGTAAATGTCTTATATGGCCTGAGTTGCCGAAAAGATAGTGTGAATGTGTGTGTGAATGAGAAAAAAGTGTGAATGTTAAAAAAAAAAAAAAAAAAAAAAAAAAAAGATAGCCACTTTTAAAAGAAATATCAATAAACAAAAAACTTGAAGGAAAAGTCAAATATCAGTAGTAGTTTATTTAAAAAAAAAAGAAGACCTAATTGCACTCCTTCTTCAGAGGATTTCACCTCTTTAACCATGTATGACCCAAGCAATTACAACGCTTTCGGAAATATTTGGTAAATTTAATAAAAATTTGCTGAAAATTTAGCGTCTTCTTATTCCAATGAAACCAACTTCAGCGATTGCCTGGAGAATCTATATAAATTTATTTATACAAATTAATAGGCTTATAATCTATTGCCTATATTATAGGCCTATATATACATGTAGGTACAATAATCCATACCAAAATATCTCAAAAATTAATTATTATTATATTATTAATATTTGTTTTCAAATATAATTTTTTTTTTGTTGCAGGTATTTTTCCGGAATTTTCTTCAAAATTTTCCCAACTTTCCATTTCTGGAGTATTAACATATCAAACACAAGCTGAGTACAAATCTGGACAAAGTGAGTGTTCTTATTTAAATTAATAAGTGCATGGCTAAAGCAGGAATTTCATTTTGGTTTTTGACCTGGAGGAGGGGCTAGCGTTGTTCCTTTTTCCGATCGAATCTCATAGAAAAGAAATGTAATGATATTACTTTTTCTCAATAGGAAAATTTTTATAAGTTTAATTTTTTGTTTGAAAAATCTTTGAAGAGTAATTGTAATAGAAACTTCAATTTTTTTGAAATTTGCAAATAACATAGTTCTCAGATTCAATGTTTTCAACTTGAATTTTAATTTAACTATTAATTGTTAATAAGCTTTTAATAAAATCATTTTGGAATAAGTGGAAGAATACATTTAAAATAATTAATTGAACCCCAAATTAAATTCGAACGACAAGACAACGTCTTTCCCTTCTATTCAATAGCTAAAATAATTACCCGATATTAGCCTTTTTTATTTTTCTAATTTTAAATACGTTATGTTCGGGGTTAACTTTTGGTTTTCTAATTAAAATGAAATTCCTTTTAGTGGATTTGAATCAAAGCTTTTGTTTAATGAGATAATTATTATAAAATATATTTTCAATTAGGCGATATTTTAGTATTAAATAATTTCCCGTAATGGCTCTTAACTTTACCCTCCTCTAACGAGAACAATTTCACGCCGTTCATTTCTGACCCCAACATAGCGGAGCTATTAAATTTAATATTGTAAATTATTAACAAAAAATAAAAAGGCTAATAATAATATGGTACTTATTTTTGCAGAACCAAATATTAAAATAATGATTTCATTTAAATTTCAATAAATTAAATAATTGTTAGGGCGATTAAAGGTGGACTTCCGAGCAACGCGACTGCGTCGCGGCGTCAATAGCGTCTATAGCCGCCACGACACTGTCGTTTATTTAAATTTTTATTATTTTGATGGCTTAGATCAAATAAAATCGGGTTGTTTGATATAAATTCAATTAATAATTCGTCCTCATTTTCATTGAACGCCGCCATTTTTTTTTGAAAGGAAAACGCTCTGCGGCAGCGACAGATGGAGAGCAAACGAGGCATTGTCGCTGCCGCCAACGCGACATGTACTGTCGCTCTGTCGTCGCGTCAGTGCCGTGGCGTTACTGACGCTCTATCGCGTTGCCGGAGTCCACCTTAAAGGGTGTAGAGAAAAACTTCCCACTGCCAATTTTTTTTTTTTTTCCTCGATAATATCATACATGAGAACCCCATTGTCATTAGACTATTTCTTGTTTCCTTACTGATATGATTCTTTTTTAATAGGAAAAATTTGTAATTTCTTATGTTTCTAAATAACATAAAATTTCAATGTTAGGGGCCATTCATTATTTACGTAAGGGTCTTGAGGGGAGGGGGGGGTTAAGAAAATCTCTACATGACCTTATGTAGGGGGAGGGTCGTAAAACTTATTCTTACGTAATACTTTTTGAATCAAAATTCAATACAAAGAATCTAATTTCATAAATTATTACTTGTTAAAAAATAAAAATTATTGATTTAAGTTGAACTGTAAGTTTTAGTGGAACTGATCCTTTCCTAACATTTTATTATTTAGAAGAACGAGATAAAGTCTTACGTAAGAAAGAGGAGGGGGGGTTCGAGAAATCTTATGTATACTTACATGGGAGTAGGGGGGGGGGTCAAAAATGACTAGAATTGTCCTTACGTAATTAATGAATGGCCCCTTATTGACTAGTTAATAAAAATTCACTTTTTCAGTTTTATCTTCCATTTATATAATAAAAGTCAGAACTAACATAAATCATAATTTTCAACTGAATTATTTGTCTGAAATTCAAGAAAACTTTTGAAGCGTGAATCCCTATGATTAATTAAAGCCAGAAGCCCCTTTTTATCCGATTGCCACTTTATTGATTCCCCGTGATCTCTTTTGTTCCAGATTCGCTCTCGTCGCCATTGAAAACGATTCAGGTACCCAGGATACATCTCAACCCTTTAGATTATTTATCGGGCCGATTTACTCCATTCTACAGTCTACCACCTCGAGGTGATACTTTTTAAAATTCTACACTAACATCAACCTGACTTTTCTCGCTCTCTTTTCTAACCCTCTATATTTTATGGGCTTTGTTTTAAAAAGTTTACAAAGATAGATGTGCTATTTTATTGAAAAAGAAAAGGAATTTAATTTTCTTTTTTTCTCTTCCTCTTTTTCCCTTTCTCGTTCTTTTTCTTGGTTCTTTAAACTGGTGGTCTCTGGATGCTTCTCACTTTTAAGATGATTCTTTGAGTGCACACATTCATTAATAACTTCCGAGGGAGGAAGTCAAGGCTTGACGCAAAAAAGAAAAATTGGCCCTATTCAATAACAGAGGGAAAGTTTGAATACGGTACCCTACAAGTCTTAAACAACTTCGTTATTTATCCAAAGTCAAGAAATCAATCTCTTCCTTCTCTATTTTAATCCTTTGTTTTTATAATTAATTATAACTAGAATAACTTTGGTAATCTAATCTATAAAGAAATAAAGGGAGGAATTTTAAGGGGCTGAATTTCACACACGATTGTGATCAAATTTATAAAAGAACAAGATTGAGATTTATAAATAGATACTAAATTTCAACATCGCTTAGTTAAAGATATTGACATAAGCCCGTATCACGGAGTTTATATATTATAGGTAAGATTATATTTTTATTTAATTATAAATGCATATTATTTTTTTCAAATAGAAATATTTATTTTTTTTTATTGTATTATTCGACAAAAATTTCTGAAATAATCTCAATCGTTATTATTAAGGCTTTATTAGTGCAATTCATAAGTACTAATTATGTAAATCAAGAAAGTTTAAAGCCCTCGGATCTTGGTGTAGAGCAGCGTTTTCCAAACTGAGGCGCGCCTCCCTAAGGAGCGGCTGACTAGGGGAGGCGAGAATATTAGCCATAGTGAGCAATTTTCCAAATGATTGCTTAAGATTTTTATAAATACGAATAAATATTTGCAATAAAAAAAATATTTTGAAGTTTGAAGAGAAAGTGGTGTAGGTTTTACGTGAAACATATTTATAAATGAACATTTATGTGAGGTTTCACAGGTTTTTGAATATTAGAAAGGAAATATATAGATTCTTTTTTTGCTTTGTATTCATAAATTCATAAATATTTTTGAAATAAAAATTTTTGCGTTCGTATTATTTTATAAAATGAGGGGGAGAGGCAATGACGGCTCCAGCTTTTTCTCAATGGGGGGCAGGAGTGGGGCAAACTTACCAACGGGGGGGGGGGGGCGGACAATATACATATAGGCTATATCAACAGAGAAACAACAAAATTGGGGAGGGGCCAGTTGCCATTATCGGGGGGGGGGGGGGGGCGCTAGCCCCACCTCTCCAGCCTCCCGTAGCGCCGTCACTGTGGAGAAGGAAAGAGGAGGCTTCATGCGATTTAATATATTATAATATATAAGAGAGCCGTGGTAACATAAGTTTGGAAACCATTGGTGTAGAGGTTAGCGTGCTGGACTTCTGTACCAAGGGTGCATTATAAAAATTGCATTCATGGATTGCTCAGCTATTTTGTCATATTGGATGGGAGAAAGTATATTAATCTAAATAAAATACTTCAAAATACATCTACGAGTATACAAACTGTACAAAATTAAACAATTAAATTAAATATGTTTTGGCCAAATTTGAGTATCTATTTGTAAGTAAATTTTAAGAAAAAAAAAATGTGTCCCCCCCCCAAGAAAAAAATTTGCCCCCCCCCCAAGAAAAAGTTAAAATGACGCCACTGATTGTACTGAAGATGATTCCATATCACTGGGATAGAAATATTTACAAATAAAAGTATAATATGCAGAAGGCCCACGGTCCTTATAATTAAATTGATCATCCTTACGGCCATCTACAAACAAATACAATGATAATTTTTTATTAGTTGGACAATTTTTGGTTTAAATATATAAATATAAATTTGTTAAGTATGGTTTTTTATTAAAGACAGTTCTTTTTCTTTTGAATTTTCCAGTGGAGGACCTTTTGTCCATTAAGGTGGTCAGTGAACATCTTGCCATCGCCGTACGTCTCACCGGATGTCAACAGAAAATTAAACTCGGCGATTTTCTAGTTAAACGTTTTGACTTCAAGAATTATTTTAATGCCTATTTTCATTCAAGTTCAAATAATCCGGCTTTAAACGGAACGTTGATCGAGTTGAAATCTAACGCTGAACATGAATATCATCTCAATGTTTATGTGAGGTGAGCCAAATGTTCAAATTATTTTTTTAATCTTTAATTACAATCACTAATGCAGACTCTCTATTTTATATCCCAACATTTAATGAGCCGTCCGTTAAAAAACTAAAATACTTTTATTATTTATCCTACTACTTATTCAGCTATTCATTTCGCTAACAAAATTATTTTATATTATAAAAATATAATTTAGTAAATGTCACTTCACATTCAAGAAGTTATTTATTGGGTGAACATCATGCTACCCAAGTCAGAAGTTAAGCAATATTCTTAATTTTTCTAATAGGTCTATGTTTTATTAAAATTGGATCGATCAAAAAATATTTTCGTCCCTTTTTACTTTTTTATATTCCGCTGACCCTGTTTATGATAAAAATTAACTTTTTCAGGAATCGAAAACTACTAGATTTATTACTGCAAGCCATTCGCGAAGGGCTTGGCCACAATATCAAAATGGTTGTAACTGAGAGAGATTCTACAGACCATTCCAACAATTCTTTGGATAATGAAGTGAAAAAATGTCGGGATGCAATGAAAAAAGAGTTAATCTATTTGAGAGATATGGCTCATAAAATCTCCAAATCGACAAATCAAGTTCATCGAGAATGTTTCGCAAAAGAAGGAAGACAAGTCTTAAATGAATTGGAATTTGAAACGGACCTCGCCGTAGAGAAGGCATCAGGATGTTCAGGAGAAATTGAAATATTAACTGAATCGTTAAATACTATTGAAAATCTTACCCAATCATTAGAATGAGCACGACTGTTGCTGGCTTTGTTGTTGCCTCCGTGTAGGAATTTTTGCCCCCCCCCCCCTCCCCCTCATCAAGTGTGGATCATATAATTAAAATGGTGATATTTTTTAATTATAAATTTTACTTTTTGGATTCTGATGTTCGATAGAACCAATAATAATAATTATTATTATTTTTGAAAATAGAATTCACCAGCTTCACTGTCCAAATATATTATTGGGGATAGTACTATAGTATTAAAAAAATATTTTTATATAATTCCAATATATATAAATTCAAAGAAAGAAAGTGGCTCCGAATTTGGGCCCTCCTGATAACTAAAATTGCTTTCTGAGTGAATTCATAAACCCGAATGCCGTGCTGTGTTCTAGTGGTAAGGGCACATCGAGTACAAATTGGTGGATCTGTGGTTCAACTCCCGGCGGCACACCCTTACCCTTTTCGGGTATTTGAATTAATAAATATTGGAATTATATAAATTTCCCTCGCGGCTGATATACGCGATGAATATAATATCTTAAATATTATATATGTAATTTCTTATTAATTTAAATGTTTTGATAGCACATCACACAACTAAGAATACTGAATTTAAGAGAAAGTGATGTGTTTGTGATAAGTCACACCAGATTTTTTCTTCGTTTGGTCCTTGGGAATTGATTGACTTGAGAAGTTAATTTTATGATTTAATCTTCTTCCGAATTTGTGCCTATTGCATCTGTGTATCTTTGACATTTGTTGATTTTTTTTATAATAAAATGCTTCATGTTTTAATGAATTTATTATAAAAATTCATTCATTTGAAGTGAGAGTATTAAAGCAGGCTTGAGGCCTGGATGGAGACAGCAAGAGACCGTCTCATGCTCGAGGTCTTCGAATCCCTACACCAACAAAGGAAATAAACGATTTTTAAAGTCCCAGGTTGTGGAGGTTGTAATATAACGCAGTACTTGCCCGTCAGGAACTGCCCTGAGAATGAGCAATACCAGGTATTTCTACTTTTTCTACACAATAGAGCAGCGTTTTCCAAACTGTGAGGCGCGCCTCCCTAGGGAGGCGCGGACTAGTCTAAGGGGAGGCGCAAATATTAGCCACAATGAGCAATTTTTCAAATGATTGCTAAATTTTTATAAATTTTTTTTAATTTTTACGAGAGGTTTCACAGGTTTTTGAATGATAGAAACATTTAGATTTCTAGCTCTATATATATATATTTTTTTTTTTTGTTTGCCTTAGTTTATACTAATACATTTTTTTAGAAATAAAAATTTTTGTGTTTGTATATTATTATAAAATGAGGGAGGGGGGGGGGGGGGTGCGTTATACGATTAAATATTTTTAAGTGAGGCGTGATAACAATAAGTTTGGAAACCACTGCAATAGAGAATCCGAAATTAACATGCAAAATTTAACATTGGCTCTGTGGAAGAAAAGGCCGGAAAGTGAATTTGAAAAAAACTGAATTACATCAGCAAAGTGTGCTTCAAACAATAAATAATATTAATATTTAAACAGATATAGTACGAGTAGGATGGCAGCCAGGAAAGAAATCAGACAACAATTTAATCAATCTTTATCTAATTTTATTTCGATTGCCGACGTTTCGGACGCAAATTGCGCCCTTCCTCAGGACAATCGATAGTTAATAAAATACAGATGGGCGTATTTTGTTTGACAATATAAAAACACAATTCACGGATGTGAGATGAATTGTTTCATGCTGGATATATTTTCATTCATTGACGCCTTTGGCATTAAATCGGATTTTCTTAATATAAAACAAACATACAAAAACAGTACCAAAATATAGCCTATACAAAAACAAGATACAACAAAAGCCTATGAAATAAAAAAATAGAATCAAATAAAATAAAAATATTGATTTAATTTAATTTTTTGAATAGAATAAATTATATTTAATTATTGTTATATAAATTATAATAATTTTTTTCAAAAGTAGTAATAAAATCGAGAAGCTCGATTGCCAGAGTTGGGTTTTATACACGATTTTGCAGTTTTATACATAAATCGCGGATAAAACTTGTATAAAACGTATAATATGTATAAAACTTGTATAAAACGTATAATATGTATAAAACTCGAATGCGCATGCGCAAACCCGACGAGAAAGGAAATTCAAAACAAAATCATTTATGACTAGAATGAGTTATATTTTTTATTAAAGTGAAACTTTTTATTTATAATATATAAAAACAAATTTTCAAAAATTGATGATTGACAGAACTAAATTGATTTGGGTTTAGCTGTGGTTTGTTTGCAAAAATTTTAACTTTTTGACCACAGAATGAATGGCCGAAGCGTTTATTGTTAATAATAACAAATATAAAAGTCTAAATTCTAAATTCAATTCAAATGAGATTGTCACAGATGTAACAACCTTTATAATCTTAGCTGAAGAAGAATTTATAATCATGTACCTGAAAGCCACAGAATGAGTGGCCGGACTAATGAAACTGCGAAAGCCTAAACACCAAAATTCTAAAATTTACCTTTTTAAATAATTTTTATAAAGTTTTTTCTAAAAAAAATATAAATTTATAATGATTGGGATTAAAAGATTAAAAAGCAGGAAATTGTTATTATCTTAGGAATAAATGAGTAAGGCTGTATGCACATTAATCGAGTAAAAACGTTTTCGGTCAAAACGTTTTGCTCGATGCCAACGCACACCGATCGAGCAAAAACGTTTTCGGGCAAAATATTTTGTTCGATGATGTCAAATCGTGACCAATTGTGTTTTGTCTCTTCGGTGTGCGTTGACCCATAGAAAAGCATTAAAAAACAGTTTCAGGCAAAAACGTTTTTGCTCGATCGGTGTGCGTTCAGCCTAAAAATAACAAAATATTTTTATGTATATATACAATGCATTTATTTATGTTACAATTATTAAACACTTCACAACCAGTGTACTGTAATACAGGTATTGTTTAAAGTTTATGTATGCAATACCTTCTTATAATACATTTGGCATGAACTAAACATAAACAAGATTCAGTATATTCATACTTATTATCTTGACATTTAATAATTCTTTTTTGGATAATTTTATAGAATGGAAGAGAGCAAGTACAGATGCAGCAAATAAAGAGAGGCTTTGGATGCCAAATGCCGAAAAGAAGACGTTCCGGACAAAATTTTATTCGTCCATTCTCAGTCCTGGTACATAGAACAGAGAGGCTGAGGATGGACGAATAAAATTTTGTCCGGAACGTCTCCTTTTCGGCATCCAAAAGCTCTCTTTATTTATTTATTTATTTAACATCTTTTATTTGCTGCACCTGTACTTGCTCTCATCCATTCCATAAAGATGAGATGCTTTCCAAATGTTTTAATTCAAATTTTTTTTTTTTTTTTTTTTTATTAACCATAGAAAAATGCCTTTTGAAAGAACAAATTAAGATAAAATTAAAAACAGTAGTACAGTTTTTTCTTCTTTATCTATTATAGAAACCAAAACAAATATGACTTTTAAATATTTTAAAATCTAGAGGTAATAGACTTGCACCACCTGTCAGATTTCACTTTTCGGGCCATATATATTCTAAAATTAGTTTTCCATACGTTTAGTTCCTTGTCAGAAACCTAAAAAAATAAAAGCAAACTAAATTTAATTATTTGATATTAATTAATTAAAGAAAATAATAAATATACTTACAAATGAATTGATAGCTGTAGGTTAGGTTTCCATATTTAATTTTTGAATTTCATTTTTCAATTATTTTAATAACATTTTGATTATATTATTCACTAAATAAAAAGAAAACAACATCGTCAATGCTCTAAAACATTAAAAAATATGACATAAAAGCTTTTAAGCTGTTTTTTCCGGGGGGTTGGTTTTTTACATTTTATACATCGGCCTAGTTTTATCCGTGATAGTTTTATACATGTATAAAACCGTGTATTATACACGCCGGGATAAAACTTGCCAACTCTGTCGATTGCTTTGACTTTGACTACATTGAAAACGCAAGCGAATGTCTCGTCTCTTTATCTCCTCCATGACTTTGCCAACGAAAAATATTTCTCACATGTCATCAGATCAACTTATTTATATTTCATCTTAATTATTTCCATTTTAAGGTCAGTAATCCATTAAAATATTTATTTAATTGGTTCAGGAATATTATTTTCAATAAATTTAATAATTCAAAATATTCTAAACTCGTGATTCAACAGGATAACCTTTCTTTGCCGGTCTGTCAAATTTTATTTTCATTTTTATTTAATATTTCATTTCTTTTATTCTTTTAATTATTTAATATTTATTTTTATTTTAATATCTGCATTATATAAACTAAATAGATTATTCGTTTTATTAACTCATTCACTATTTCCTTCACTTTGACAAATAATTTTTTTTTTCCTTTATTTTTAATTAGTTTAAATAATTATGTGTTTTGTTTTAAAATATTTTTTCAATTATTCCTAGTTTTTAAAATTATTATTTACTGGATTTTTTAAAATTATTATTCCTATGTAGATTGAATTTTTAAGAAAGGGTCAAATAATTGAGAGTGAACAGGGAGGAAATTTAATCTGACCTTTTCTATCAAGATTAAACCACCTGTTTAGAAGTATTTATATAAATAATATTTAAAATTAGATGCAAGCAGAATCTTTTCCTACCTTCTATGTTTTAAAATTTTAGTCAGTATTTCAGTTATTTTCATCATAAATTAATTAAGCTTATTTATTTTTCATTTTAGATGTGATTTGGACCAAAAGACTTCTCTTCAAAGCATGTTTTTGGAAATCGGAAGGAATACAATATCCAGCATCATATATATATATATATCCTAGAATTTTATTTCTTTTATTCATCTTATTAGAAATGAAATTACTGATAGTATATAAAAAAAGGAGAGAAAAAAACTCAGCAGTTTTAAGCCAGAATGTTTCAAAGAAAATGCAAGCGATTAAATTTCATTAAACAAGGTATGACTTAATTAACAAATATATAAAAAAATTAAAAATTTTAAATTAACACTGGGCGTTAGGGACTAATATTTTAAGAAAACCATTTCTAAATCGATTCAAATAAAGAATTTAACAAAGTTTAAGGGGTTTTTCTTGAACAACACATCTTAAACTATCAAAAATGAAACTGAATTTATCTATTTTTTTAGGGAAACTGGTTTTATGGAAATCTTTAAATTTGAATTGTAATTTTAGAGCAACAAAAAATTTTTTTATTTCTATCTTTTCGTTGATCCAACTTAACTCAACGTCATCTCACTTTGCCATTTGGGGAGTTTATTTATTTTAATCACTCTAATTTTCCACTCATATTATTAATTAGTAAATATTATAATTGATTAATTTTTTATTTTAGATGTGATTCGTATCAAAAGACATTTCAACTGATATATTTAAAGCTCGGGGAGAGAACACTATCTCTCATATATATATACTAGACGCAAAGCCCCGCCTTCGGCGGGGCTTTACGCCTAGCCAGGGGCTGCGCCCCTGGACCCCCCTTGCTCGCCTTCATTGAAAATTGTGAATTTCTATAGAACATATACATATATACATACCGGTACATACAAACATTTTCTCTTTTCATTTTTATTATTTTAACGGTTAATTATTCATGAATTTAAGATTTTTTTGTGAATCATATCCTTTCCGGGACTCTCCCGGTACACAGACAAAAAATTTTAGAATTCAAAATGTAAATAAATAAAAAATGGTAAACATGGATAAATATTTATATTTTCTTACCATGGCAACTATTTCTCCTAATTTTAATTTTTTTCTTATTTTAACGGTTAATTACTCATTAACTTATTGTTATTTGTGAAACAAAACCTGTCCGGGATTCTCACAAACATACACAGAAAATTTCATCATAATTAGATCAGTCGTTTAGGAGGAGTTCAGTCACATACACACGTACAGAAGAATTATATATATAAAGATATATATATATATATCAAAAAATTTTCAGAGAGAGAGCTGTTTTAAGCCAGAATGTTTCAAAGAAAACGCAGCGAGATGAATTATAATGAAATACACCTTGATAATCTAATACAATAATTTGATCAACTGACATAAAAAAATGAAAAAAACCAAACGAATTTTTTATTTTAAATTAACTCTGTGTAAGCAATTAAAATTAGACTGCTGCAAACACTGATCTTTTTCATCTTTTTGTATAGGTCCGAGACGTGTTCTAAGAAAAAACCAAGGCCGCATAATGCCTTTTACCTGTAAATGTGGCGCTGGAGACTTCTCAGGATTCATTGGGCGGCCCATCGCACCAATAGCTCTATCCTCATGAAGCTGGGGATGAAAATGAGCCTGGAGGCAATTGTTTCCGATCGAATCCTGCATAATGCTCAGAGAAATTGCCCTCGATAAGAACATTATAGAGAGCAAAGTTCAGGGAAAAAATCATGGATCGACCAGTTGAAATCATTCAGAGGCAGTCCGCTTCGGGTTTCAAAACCAAGGGCGTTGAATAGAGACGAATGGCGTCTGACCGATGCAAAAACGATCTTTCCAATGACACGTCAACTTGACGCATACGACTACGAGAAGCGAAGAGGAAGTCAATCTGCAATTCTTGTTATTCTCATCTGGTGAGTAGGTAGTATTTTTTTACCATTTTTTGTTTGAAAGATATAAATTTTTAAAATTTTGGTTATGAAAAACCTAGTTTAGAGAAAAATGAGTTTAAAGTTTGTTTGGTACCAAAAGTCGCGGGTTCGGACCCCGGGCAGTTCGATGATTTTATTTAAGCCATTTGGATACCAAATGGCTTAAATATGAATGCCTGGACCCCTAATATTATTAATAACGGATATCGTCTAAAGTCTTAAATGGCCTGAGTTGCCGAAAAGACTGTGTGAATGTGTGTGTGAGTGTGAGTGTGAATGAGAAAAAAAGCGTGAATGTTTAAAAAAAAAAAAAAAATAATAAAAAAATAAAAACTTTTGTTAGGATTATCTTAAAAATTGAATTTTTGGACTTTCGCCACTATGATTCTCAACAGGTAATATATATTTATGGAAGAGTGTTGAAAGACATTCAGCCATAAATAAAACACTCTCGATTCTCTGTGAATGTTCAAATGTTTCGGGCAAAATTTATTCACCCATCCTCAATGAACAAATCTTCTGAGAGAGAGTTAAGTCTCTATAATTATATATAACAGTAAGTCTTAGTTGGGATTTTATTCTACTACTTATTTTATTTAATTAAATAATATGATGATATATGAGTTTGAAGGTTTTTTATAATTTTAAAATTTGCTATTTTAATATGTCTAGATACAGTCAAATAATAATGGGGGTTTGAACATTCACAGAGAGTATTTTATTTTTTGCTGCCTGCACTTCCACATCCTTCCATATTTCCAGCCGTTAAATATCATTATATATATATATATTTATTAGTCATTTCTAATCAAAAAATTACAGAGAGGATCAAGCTCCCCTATGCATTTTTTTAAATGATTATTTTTACTTTGTTTTACCCATGGGCGTACCCAGCGATGGGCAGGGGCAGCTGCCCCCCCCTCCTAAAAGCAAAAAAAAAAAAAATTAAATGTTAATAAAGTGATGAAACGAAACAAAATTAGGTAGGGCGATGGCGACGGGGAATGATTTTTTTTGTTAGGACTCGAGGGATTTTATGCCTTTAATTCGAAGGCCATGGCCTAATTAATAGGGAAAATTTCATCGGGTAGTAGAAATATATATTAGAACAAACTCAATATATTAGATATTGCAACATCTGTCAAAAAATGAACAACTTATATAGTGAATTTGTTTTTAAAGACCGCTCACTCTCAGATTTATTTAAATTTAAATATTTTTCTCTTTGAAATTTATTAATTAAATAGAATAGGAAATTCGAACTTGGGGTTTGGCCATTTAAATAGGGTGCACGATGCAGAGGTTGATGATAGAAGGTCAGCTAGAACAATTCCACAGTAAGAAGAGATTGGATTCCTTATGGGATGGGAATAATACTCTTTGGGTCAAATAAAAAATATTTAAAAAAAAAAAAAAATAAAAAACCTTTATTCCGTATTTAAATACAAAATACGAGGACGTTGGGGTTCCTCTTAAAGATTTTAATTTATTTAATTAGGCTACATAATTATAATAATGCATTTTTTGTTTGCATTGTTTGCAGATATTCGCAATTCGAATGGACCAAGGTCTCACAAGAATGCATTGATGGCCTGGCCTTCGTCTTTCTTTGACGAGAGAGAAGACTGCAAAAATCTTTGTGAGTATAAATTATGCATGAATACTTTAATTTTTAATATAATAATTAGGAACCGACCGAATATTCGGTTTCGGTTACGGTTTCGGCCAAAAATCATGGTTTCGGCCGTAGTTTCGGTTTCGGCATAGAACTTGAGAAGATATGAATATAAATAAATTATATTAGTTAGAATATAATTGAAAATTAAATGTTCATGAGAGACGATGGTCACGTCGCAAGACAAATCAGGAGTCCTGATTTGAATAATATAATAGTTTTTTTTTTTTCTCTGACCGCTGCCAATCTCTAGTAGCATGGATTAACTCGTCTGAGAAAAATATATATACAGTAGCAAATGAATAAGCAAATGTAAGGATATTAGGTTAAATAAAAATTCACTTGGAAAAAATATAACTTATTTAATATCAAAATTATATAGATATACAGTAGTTTAAATCAAGAAAAAAGATAAGAAATCATACAGCCAATATATTTAATATTTTAATAGAAATGACAAATAATCAAAATCTTTGTTTCTCCTGATAAGGAATTCAGCATCATAAGGGATCGATAAATAAATTATATGGAAATGCAGCTACATAAGAGAGGTAAATCAACGCTTTTAATTTTCACTTTAATCCAAACAAAATAGAATTTATTCAGGTCTTTGACTCGAGTCCCAGTGAACATAAATAATATCTTAAAAAATATAAATTTTTCCCATTACTATTAAAATAAATATGAATAATTAAATTTTTTCAAATTATAATTAGATATTTTTGAAGTACTATCATTAGAGTTTGCAAATAATTTTTTTTTAAGGAAAAAACTCGGATAATAACTTATTTAACAAGACGTGAGTGTTTTTTTATTGGTGAGGCCAAACATCCCATGGCCCCCGGGAATCAAACCCAGGATCTCCGCCTTCCCGGGGCATAGGCGTGCTATCCATTGCACCAGGCCACCGGACCCTCGACCTGCGCCAATAAAACTCACTTCCCCTTATATGCAGTTAGTCACGCAAGTTACTAACTCGTAACGAAAAAGTGAAAAACTTTAAAGAAAAATTTTCCACTTATGCGCCGTTTGTTAAACCAGTAGAGGGACAGACATCTGGGTCTGCTCTAACACACTACTGTAAGCAGCAAAGCCCTGAGGGCCGGGGGTTAAGTTATAGTTAAATATTTTTCGAGATCTATATATTTGAATAAGATAATAGTATTCAAAATACCTCGATTCGGACTTAATAAGTCATAGATATATTCAACAAGACATGTGAGTGTTTTTTATTGGTGAGGCCAAACATCCCATGACCCCCGGGAATCGAACCCAGGATCTCCGCCTTTCCGGAGCATAGGCGTGCTATCCATTGCACTAGGCCACCCGAGCCTCGACCTGCACCAATAAAACTCACTTCCCCTTATATGCAGTTAGTCGCGCAAGTTACTAACTCGTCTTGTTGAATATATCTATGACTTGTTAAGTCCGAATCGAGGTATTTTGAATACTATTATCTTATTCAAATATATAGATCTCGAAAAATATTTAACTATAACTTAACCCCCCGGCCGTCAGGGCTTTGCTGCTTACAGTAGTGTGTTAGAACAGACCCAGATGTCTGTCCCTCTACTGGTTTAACAAGCGGCGCATAAGTGGAAAATGTTTCTTTAAAGTTTTTCACTTTTTCGTTACGAGTTAGTAACTTGCGCGACTAAGGGCGCATATAAGGGGAAGTGAGTTTTATTGGTGCAGGTCGAGGGTCCGGTGGCCTGGGGCAAGGGATAGCACGCCTATGCCCCGGGAAGGCGGAGATCCTGGGTTCGATTCCCGGGAGCCATGGGATGTTTGGCCTCACCAATAAAAAACACTCACATGTCTTGTTGAATATATCTATGACCTGTTAAGTCCGAATCGAGGTATTTTGAATACTATTATCTTATTCAAATATATAGATCTCGAAAAATATTTAACTATAACTTATTTAGTTCCGTATACTTATGTTAGAATCCCTTTTAATTATTTCGTTCGTTGACAGGAAAATATAATTACAGCATATAAAACCTTGGATAGCCGATTCCTTAATAGTCTACTAACTAAAAAACTGCATTTTTTAATCTATTCCTTTTTTTATATTTTTGCAGACTAAAAAGGGACAATTCAGCTGTTAATGAAGACAAAGAGTGAAAATCTCCCGATGATTAGTAGAATATTTGCTGGAAGAATCATGGAGTTCATTGTCAAAAGAGACAGGCCGATAAAACAAGAATATCTCAACTTAGACATGTCTGGGTT
The DNA here is from genome assembly GCA_023213315.1 of Euborellia annulipes. Classification (NCBI taxonomy): domain Eukaryota; kingdom Metazoa; phylum Arthropoda; class Insecta; order Dermaptera; family Anisolabididae; genus Euborellia; species Euborellia annulipes. The sequence continues at coordinate 25,588 of JAKCPI010006994.1, read as the reverse complement.
CTGAAAACGTTCGACTTTGTAAGTGTTTAATTTTCATTCTAAAAAGGCATTTTATATTTTTTCAAATCTTCTTCTTCTTTGATGGCTCTACAGCTCGAATCTCTCATAGGCCTAATGTTAATTTCCTATAGGGATTTGTATGTTAATTTCGATTCAAAAGGGGGTCCCCTTTGGAACTTTTTACGCATTTAAAATTTTTTTTTCCAATTATGAAATTTTGTATTTATTTACGATTCTATATTGCGTATAAAATGTCCAAATATGGGATTAAAATTTTGAAAAATAACCATAGTTTATTGCAAGCAGTCAACATTTAAAATGCAAGTTTGAAACTAAGGTGCTATGGGAAACTAAAAATATCTCGACACAAAAAATCTGGTGTGATCAGCACGGTGCACAACTTTCTCGTACCGAAAGGTAAGAGAAAGTTGTGTGCTGTGCGCCAGTCACACCATATTTTTGTTTTTTTTTACTTTTATTCAACTTTTAATGTGACTTGCACAAATAAGATTAATTAAATAATTGTATCCTAATATAAATATTCCAAAATACTCTAGTTGTAAGGGATATTTAGGAAAGGATTACGGGATAAATAAAACAATTATTTAATAAAATAATCTTTATTTAATATTTAAAATAGAAGAGGATAAAATATAATAAATAAATATTTCTTTGTTTCAGAAGGAAGAGCATCCATGTTCGTCATCAACATGATCAAAGAAAGATTATTTACGCAAATGGAAAGTATTTTTAAATAAAAAGTATAAGCAAGCAAGCAAGTGATTTAGTTTGATTCACCTCGAGCAAGGGGCCAGTCGATTGAACTCATCTCTCTGCAAAGTGATTCTCTTCTATTGCGAAATAAAACATCACACACTCCAATTAAAAGGTATTTATTATTTGCATATTTCATTTCCACAAAGGGTTAAAATTTTATTTTTATATTTTTTAATTTATAAAATTATCTATTAATTTCAATAATGAAACCAGAGGGTGGTAGGGTTGTACATTTCCCATTTTCCATTCCAATTAAATTATTAATACTATTTTCTCTTAGAAATCTTTTATCCATAATATTTTTTAGTAAACTCTTGTCTTTCTTCAAATAATAGAATTTTTATCCTTTATAGGGGCGACTGTTGCTAGAGGTTGTCTTCTCCCTTCATCATCGACCCTGTCGTTTGAGCATCAACATCTGAGCGCACTTCGAGGCTCTCGCAAATATTAATTACATTTTTCTTGGGAAAGATCATAGTCTCTCTTTTAATATCTCATGTTTAGAAAAAACCCTCCCCCCTCATTTCCTGATACAATATTTGATTTGTATGTGATTATTATTTGAAGCAAGGGCGGATACAAGGGTGGGGGGGGGTAAAGGGGGTAATTACCCCATTTAAATTTATAATAAAGGTAGAGAAAAGAGGTGAAAGGGTTAGAGGGGACCACCGCAGCTGGCGGCAAGATAGTATTTTTCATTGATTGGGGTACCAGGGAGTGGATTATGAACATAATTGCCGGTCCCCACAATTTGGCATGGTGTTTAGGCAGTACATTTAAATTGCGTTGATTTCTTTGATCAATGGGGGGGGGGGTGGCAAAGTTGTGCGCTCGGCTTAGTTCGACCCTATATTTATTTTGAAATTAACTTTTTTAATTCTCCATTCTGACATTAATACTTTTAATAATAAATAAGGGAAACAATTTAAATTATTTAAGAAAGGAATATTTCTGATCTCCTGAAAAGAAAAAATTCTTTATTTTTTACTTTCTCGTACCCTATATATGAAATATATAGAGAGAGAAAGTATTGCGATCATGTCAAAAATTCGATGTCGAGATTTTGATGGATATACATGTTTTGAGGTCCCCTGAGTCCAAAAAAGTGGGTCCCGCAAATTGGTCTGTGTGTGTGTGTGTGTGTGTGTGTGTGTGTGCCATCTGGTATCCAGATGGCTTAAATAAAATCATCGGACTGCCTGGGGTCCGAACCCGCGACGTTTGGTATATGAGGTTAGCACGCTAACCTCTACACCACGCCCCGTGGGCTAAATTCCCATTTATTTTTATTTTATTTGTGTCTTTAATTGTTTCAAAGAAAACATATATGTCTCTCCCTCTCTCTCTCACTTGCAAACATTATCGTCTCTCTCTACTCTTTTTAAATTCCCTTTCCACCTTATCTTCGCATAGGAACAATGTTAATTTCCTATAGGGATTTGTATGTTAATTTCGATTCAAAAGGGGGTCCCCTTTGGAACTTTTTAGGCATTTAAAATTTTTTTTTCCAATTCTTATGAAATTTTGTATTTATTTACGAATCTATATTGTGTATAAAATGTCCAAATATGAGATTAAAATTTTGAAAAATAACCATAGTTTATTTGAAGCAGTCAACATTTAAAATGCAAGTTTGAAACTAAGGTGCTATGGGAAACTAAATATATCTCGACACAAAAAATCTGGTGTGACCAGCACGGTGCACAACTTTCTCTTACCGAAGGGTAAGAGAAAGTTGTGTGCTGTGCGCCAGTCACACCAGATTTTTATTATAAAAATAAAAATTCTTCAAGATCCTATGTACATAAATATTTCTTTCTTAATTTAAATTAATTCTTTTAATCATAAATTTCCGAATTTTTTGTAAAGAACACAAATATATAATTTGAATCAATGTGAGATTATTACTCTTTATAGAAGAGAATTTAAAACGTGTATTTCTCTTGAAAATTTATTTTAGGTGCGCGATAATTTTTATTATACAATAAATTCAAAAAATAACCCCTAAAAATATTCTATTCATTAACAATAGGGGTGGATAAATAATATGAATTAAATTAATGATTAATTAAAGAACTAATAAAAAAAGATAGATTTTTAATAACGCTATCTTCCTCAATTTTAATTGTTTAAATTCAATAATGACATGCGCCTTGAATTCTAATTCGAAAGAGAGATAGATTAAATTGTATCATCTGTCAAAGTTCCTCAGCATAAATCTGTTCATATTTTTAAATGCACTATTGGGATTTGTCATCAAAGATTATATAAAATTATATTTAACAAATGTGTGAGTATGTTTAGTCAAATCTGAATTGAAGTATTGAATATTAATATCTTATTTAAATATATAGATCTCGAAAATTATCTAAATAAAATGAAATACAGGATGTCGGAGTTATCAAAAGAAAATTTCAATTACTCGATTTTCAAGGAGTAAAATTTCACAATTTTCCCACGTTTTCAGTTCATATTAGAAAATACTTCCAGCGTTATCATTTATCGTTCATATAATTTTAAGATTTGAGATTATAGGGCACGGGAAAAAAATTGAAATTGAAATTGCTCTGGTTGGGAGAAAGCATTTTGAGGGGTGCTATTCGATTTATAGAAATCTTTCTCTAAAATTTTATCTTTTTATTTTTTTTACTCAATAGATCAACAACTTGAAAATTTACAAACGTGAAAGGGATAAACTTTTTTTTTGGTAGAAAGGTTATAGGGGGTGCAAGAGTAAAGACAGGACTATAATTTAACTATATCAGATAATCAAACAAATATTGCCTCCTCCTTTGAAATTTATTAGTAAGGAATCCTTTTTAAGGGGGTTTGAATAAAATATTCATATATACTGTAGTTAAAAAGAATATTTAGAAAAAGGATTAAGGAATAAATAAAACAATTATTTGAAAAAATAATCTTTATTGTAAAATATGGTAATACAAGAAGATCAAAAATAATATTAATAAATAAATATTTTTATTTTGTTTCAGAAGAAGGAACTTTTAGGAAAAAAATCCGTCAGTCATCCTTATGATCAAAGTAAATCAAATTTTTTTTTTTTTTTTAAATTTGAAATGATCTGCATCTCTACTATTGCGATGAAATTAGTGAGAATAAAAAAGAGACGTTTTGTCACACACACCACATCTCGCTCTTAAAAGGTATTTTTTATTTGTATATTTCACTTTCATAAAGGGTTAACATTTTATTTTTATATTTTTTTGGTTAATTCTCTTTCGCCTTGTTAACACATACACAACACACATACAAACATACGAATCATATTTAGTAAGAAAAATAGTAATAATAATTTTTTTCTTTTACACAGGTTTGCTAGAGGTCGACTTATCACTTCATCATCTTCATTGTCGTTTGAGCATCAACGTCTCAGGGCCACTTTACTCTCTGCACTGGGTAAGTCCTGACAATCTTCCTGGGAAAGGCCATTCTTGCTTTTTAAAATCTCGGGTATAAAAACCCCCTCATTTTATATTTTATTATAATTTAAGTCTACAAAAGTCTCCGCCTGGGGGGATTTAAAAGACTTTTATTTAGTCATCTAAAATGCGGCAACTAGGAGTTTTGATTTCGGTCGCGGGCTGATGGCTTCTCCTGTCTAATGATATATTTTATAAAATATTTTACTTCTCTTTTGTATTATTGTTTCATCTTTTTTGTTCAGTTTTTCTATTTATTATTGATTGATTGGTTAATTAAAATTAATTAATTAAAGACATAGGCGTAGCCACGGGGGGGGGGTTTGGGGGTTCAAACCCCCCATTGGACCCAAGCCATGACTAGATATTTAAGCTCTATAATACAAAATACTTTTTCTCTCAATATATATTTCATATTTATAGGGTAATAGAAAGTAAAATATAATAATTTTCTCTAGCTTAAAAAAAAAAATTAAATAAAACGCAAAAAATTCGAGAAAATTCAGAATTTTCCCATTAGACCAGGCGCTGGAGGTAGTTGAGTATGCAAAATCTGAGGACCGAATTCTGACAATGGATTTGGGCTAAGAATAGCTCCCAGAATAAGGATCCGGATCTTGCCGGGCCAATTTTTGGTCCAATTTTTTTTTACCCCCACCCCTCTTATCTCCATAGGAAATCAATGGAATGCATGCTAAGACGATGTGAAGATTTGCAATTATGGTCAAATTCGAGTACTTAAAACCTCAAAAAATGAAAAAACTGTCTTGTCAGCAACTGAGGGGATCCTCTAGAGTCCCCTGAGAAGTACTATCTTGCCACCAGTTGTGGTGGTCCCCTTTAACCCCTTCATCTCTTTTATCTCTCTCTGTTATAAATTTAAATATACGGCCTTAACATCATGCCAAATTGTGGGGACCCGCAATTATGCTCATAATTCACTACTTGGTGCTCCAATCAATGAAAAATACTATCTTGCCACCAGTTGTGGTGGTCCCCTCTAACCTCTTCACCTCTTTTATCTCCCTTTATTATAAATACACCAGCTAGTGGATTATGAGCATAATTGCTGGTCCCCACAATTTGGCATGGTTTTAAGACAGTACATCTAAATGTAAAATAAAGGGAGATGAAAGAGGTGAAGGGGTTAAAGGGGACCACCGCAGGTGGCGGCAAGATAGTATTTTTCATTGATTGGGATACCAGCTAGTGGATTATGAATATAATTGCCGGTCCCCACAATTTGGCATGGTTTTAAGACAGTACATCTAAATGTATAATAAAGGGAGATGAAAGAGGTGAAGGGGTTAAAGGGGACCACAGCAGTTGGCGGCAAGATAGTATTTTTCATTGATTGGGATACCAGCTAGTGGATTATGAATATAATTGCCGGTCCCCACAATTTGGCATGGTTTTAAGACAGTACATCTAAATGTATAATAAAGGGAGATGAAAGAGGTGAAGGGGTTAAAGGGGACCACCGCAGGTGGCGGCAAGATAGTATTTTTCATTGATTGGGATACCAGCTAGTGGATTATGAACATAATTGCCGGTCCCCACAATTTGGCATGGTTTTAAGGCAGTACATTTAAATTTATAACAAAGAGAGAGAAAAGAGATGAAGGGGTTAGAGGGGACCACCACAACTGGTGGCAAGATAGTACTTCTCAGGGGACTCTAGAGGATCCCCTCAGTTGCTGACAAGACAGTTTTTTCATTGTTTGAGGTTTTAAGTATTCGAATTTGACCATAATTGCAAATCTTCACATCGTCTTAGCATGCATTCCATTGATTTCCTATGGAGATAAGAGGGGTGGGGGTAAAAAAAAAATTGGACCAAAAATTGGCCCGGCAAGATCCGGATCCTTATTCTGGGAGCTATTCTTAGCCCAAATCCATTGTCAGAATTCGGTCCTCAGATTTTGCATACTCAACTACCTCCAGCGCCCGCTACATTGAAAAGAATTGATTTTTGTTATGCTTTATAAAAAATTAAAGCCGCTTAAAATTGATTAAATCTCGCAAATGAAAAATAATAAAAATTATTATATAAATAAATTTTTTATTTTTTTTCTTATAGAGGTCTGAGATGGGACTCTGGTCAAGAGAAACAGATAGAGGGACAACCCGATATTTTAGGCCCATATACATAAAATTAAGAGATTTGCATTATTTATTGCCTGATACGAGTTGATTGAAAAATTGCGGCACTTAATTAAGAAAGGGCGGACCCGAGAGCCACCTCGAGGGGGGGTCCAGGGGGGCGAAGCGAAGGTGGGGTAAGTGGCTAGTCATATATTTCATTAGACGCCTTATACTGCCCTATTAGTCGGGTTGGGGGGGGGAGAAATAATCCTAAACCCCCCCCATCAAAAATCTCTGGCTACGCCTATGATTAAAGAAGAAGAAAAAGGGAAAAAATTTATGGTATATTGTCAAAAATGGCTGTATAATATTATATATTTAATTGTGCTCGCATGTGAGATGTAAATGTAAAATTTTATACATCTTCTCTATGATAATAAATAATTAATAAATTTATTCTATTCTATTCTATTCTCTCTCTTTTTTGTTTATGGTTCCACCAGTTAGTTTTTTTGAATGGCTCGGTTGCTTTTTTACTTTCTCTTCTCTATATGTATATGTTAATTCAGGGTGGCTACAGACCTGGAAAACCTTAAAAACCTGAAATTATCAGGGAATTTAAAGGGACCGGGAATTATCATGAAAATATCAGGCAATTTTGAAAAGTATCAGAGAAATTTATTTTAACTTTTTACTCAATCAATTATATCTACACTGAGAAAAAAATAATTTCTAATAAATTTCTATATTATCGCGCCTTCTAAAGCTATGTCAAATTAGTTTTTAAATTGTTTTTACTATGTCTCAAGAACAAAAAGAGCTAGGAGCTTGAAATTTAGGAACACCCCTGGCACGTGACACGAAGCTCATCATCTATATTTTTTTAACTCATTATCATACAGTAAAAAAAAGGTTCATTCAATCATTAATTGAAAAAATAAATCTGTTCATTCTTAAAAGATATAAGTAAAGTCAGTATAGAAGAAAAGGGGATGAAAAACAGCAGCTAGTCGTATTTCATTATTTTAATTCCCATCATTTTGACGTTTCGATTCCGGTAGGGATCATCCTCAGAATGGCCTGGGGGGAATCGAAACGTCATGGGAATTAAAATAATGAAATACGACTAGCTGTTCCTTTTCTTCCCCTTTTCTTCTATCCTCATTGAACTACCAGCTATAAGATCTACGTACCTACTTAATATAAGTAAAGTTGGCTGTTCAATTTGTTGAAAAAAAAAGATAACTTTAATCAAAACTTTAGACATCTTAATTACAAGAATAAAAATTTTAAATCATGGAAAAATAGAAAAATTTCTCTGGAAAACCTTGAATTATCTGGAAAATTTCAAATCATTTCTCTGCAGCCACCCTGTTAATATTTAGAGAGAGAAAGTATTGGATTCATGTCAAAAATTCGATGTCGAGATTTTGATGGATATACACGTTTTGAGGTCCCCTGAATTCAAAAAAGTGGTTTTCGCGATATGGTCTGTCTGTGTGTCTGTCTGTCTGGGTTCAATTTAAAGCATGAAGGAAACTCTTACCAAGGGTAAGAGAAATTTGTGTACTGTGCGGCCAGACACACCAGATTTTTATTTCTTATTAAAATTAAATTATTTGATTTCTATACATAAAATTGAATTTTTGATTTTGAATTTTTTTAAATTTAGCCCAAATAACATTTTCATAAGATGAGTCAAATAATTATTCTGCAAATATAAATATTCAAATATTGGGATTATAATTAAAAAGAATAAAAAGAATATTTGTGAAAGGATTAAGAGATAAATAAAAGGTCCCCTGAATCCAAAAAAGTGGTTTTCGCAACATAGTCTGTCTGTCTGTGTGTCTGCCTGTGTCTGGGTTCAATTTAAAGCATGAAATATACTCTTACCAAGGGTAAGAGAAAGTTGTGTACTCTGCGACCAGACACACCAGATTTTTATTTCTATTTCATAAAATTGAATTTTTGATTTTTAATTTTTTTAAATTTAGCCCTAATAACACTTTCATAAGTTGAGTCAAATAATTATTCTGGAAATATAAATATTCAAATATTAGTATTAAAATTAAAAAGAATATTTGTGAAAGGATTAAGGTATAAATAAAACAATGATTTAATAAAATAATCTTTATTGGATATTTAATGATTGAATAGGATAAAAAATAATAGCTAAATATTTCTTTGTTTCAGAAGAGAGACCTTAGAAAAAAACATCCATGTGCGTCATCATTATCGTCAAATAAACAGCACATACGCAATTGCAAATTATTTTTAATTGTGAGCTGATACAAGCAAAGCAAAGCAACTCTTTTAGTTGAATTCATCTCGAGGAAGGAGCCATCTCTGTCCGATTCTTTTAGTGGGAATAAAAGGGCACACACCCCTCATCTCACTCCAATTAAAAGGTATTTATTATTTGCATATTTCATTTTCATAAAGGGTTAACATTTTTATTTTTATTTTTATAACTGTGATTAACATTTCCTTTAAAACTATATTATTATCTAGTTGTTTCTTGATGGCTGGATATTATGATATGAGGATGCGTTACAAGGGCAGCCAAGGCAAAAAATAATACAAAAATCTATTTTTTGTCGACGTTTCGAGTGCCGATCGCACTCTTCATCAGGACAAAAATGATGTCAATTCGTCAGGTCGTTTGACATGGCAGTATAGCAACGTTTTAACCATTTTTACATTTACTTGAAGACTCTAGTATTTCGAGGTCGACCTCCCTCAACTCTTGATTAAAAGGTATTTATTATTTGCATATTTTATTTTCATTAAGGGTTAACATTCTATTGTTCGATTTTCTAAGTTTTTTTTTTTTTTAAACACTCACTTTTTTCCCACTCACACCCACACACACATACACGGTCTTTTCGGCAACTTGGGCCATTTAAAACTTTTTTCGATACCCATTATTTGTATCCGAACCCGGGACCCTTGGCGAGCTGCCAACTACACCAAGCCCGATGGCATAAAATTATCTAATAATTTTTTTTTTTTTTTTGGAATGGGTGCATAAGGTCCGAAGACCTATAATGACCAATAGTCACATGCAGCCAGGAAGAAAATAAAAACAAAAGGAGAAGCATAAAGGGGAAACTCAACTGCGGGAACTGAGAAGATGCCTGTTGAGGTTAGACTTGAAAGTCTGAAGATTGTAGGTTTTGGGGAAGATAGACGCAGGGAGCTTGTTCCAATCACGGGAGGTCATGGGGACAAAGGAAGAATGAAATTGATTTGTTCTGTTAGTCGTGATCTGAACAGCATAGGGATGCTGGGAAGATGCCTCTCTTGTGTTCCGTGAATATGTTGCATTGGGTGGGATAATTGATTTTAATTCGGCAGAGCATTGACCATGGTAATACCTGTAGAAGAGAGATAGTGCAGATACTCTTCTTCTATGATCTAGTGACTGTAGGGATGCAGTAAGGGTAGAATCACCTATCAGTCTAATTGCACGCCTCTGTATGGCTTCCAGAGCGTCTTTCGACGCCCCTCGCCAAAGGTGGGAACAATATTCGAGACACGGCCCAATTTGCGCTTTATAGAGGATTAGGAGTTGTTGGGAGGAAAAGTAACGCTTCGTTTTGAATAGGAAACCCAATTTCCTTGCGGTAGATTTAACCACAGAAGAGATGTGGTTGCTCCAGGAGAGATCAGATGTAACTGTCACTCCCAGAACAGAAAATGAATCTTTGAACTCGAGACTATTATTGCTGTAAATAAGGGAAGGGCAAATCCTATTTTTTTGTCTAGAAATTAAACAACATTGGGTTTTTTGGGAATTGAATTTTACTTGATTGAGGTTTCCCCATTCCTCCAAGAGACCAAGATCATCATTTATCGACGACACAGCTCCCAGACGACCAGTGGATGAGGTTTCACCTGTCCTGACTGAGTGCAGGGTACTGTCATCAGCACAGCAATGAATTGGGTTGGAGGTTACTAGATCGTTAATGTACATAAGGAATAGGGTGGGAGAGAGGACAGAGCCCTGGGGAACACCTGCGTTGATTGAATGCGGAATAGAAGACACACCGTCGACTACAACCCAAATCCTTCGCTCCGTCAGAAAGCTCTTGATCCACTGGGACAGCTCAGAGGATAGGCCAAAAGGTGGAATTTTAGTATAAAGATTTTTATGCCATACCTGATCGAAAGCCTTCGAATTGTCAAGAGCAACTGCAATAGTTTCCCCTTTCATTTTCATGGCTTTGTTCCAGAGGTGTGTGATAATGCTCAAAATATCCCCAGTCGAACGAGCATGCCTGAAACCTTATTGCCTATCATTCATCATTCCGCAATCTTCCAGATGATTTAAAATTTGAATGTTGAGGGCTTTTTCCATAATTTTGGATAGTATGGAGGTTATTGCGATTGGGCGATAGTTGCTGGGAAGAGAGGAGTCACCTTTTTTGGGAATGGGTTGAACATTTGCCAATTTCCAAGAGTCAGGAAAATTTCCCGAGGAAAATGAGAGGTTGAACAACCTGGATAATATTGGGACCAATTCAGGGGAACATTTTTTAAAGACGATGGGGGGAATACCGTCAGGGCCTGGGGATTTGTCGATTACTAGCTCCTTAATAACCTTTTTAATTAGTTTATCCCTAAAATGAATTTTATCCATTGAAATTTTATTGGAATGCTGAGTCGGAGGATCGCGACTATTGGCTTTATCGTCAATAGAGGAATTGGATGCGAAGAGAGAAGCAAAGATTTGGGCTTTTTCAAATGGGGCAGTGGCAATTTTACCATCAGGCAAATTAAGAGGTGGAAATGAAGATGAGGAAAAGTTACGGCCTACTGCCTTGGCCAAAGACCAGAAGCGTCGACTACCATTTGGGCAGGATGCCAATTGGTCGCATTTCCTCTGCTCGAAGGTCCTTTTAGCCTCATTGATGGTCTTCTGACATTGGGTTCTGGCCTTACGAAATCTATCCCACTCCAACGGATCTTGAGACATGTTCCAGTTGTCATATGCTTGATTTTTGGCGCTAGTGGCTTTCACACATTGGACATTAAACCATGGTTTGGATTTTTTTCCCTTTTGATATATTTTAAAGGGGTATGTACATTTCCATCCCCATGATTATGGCTTCTGTGATAGAGTCAGCCGCCTGAGAAGCATTGGTTCCGTTGAAGCAGTAATCATTCCATGGAAAAGACGAATAGAAGATTCTTAGGTCATCCCAATGGGCTGAGTGGAATTGCCAAATTTTCCGAGGAGGGATGCGTTTTAGATGGTTAGTGGGAGATGTCTTGAATACTACCGTGACAAGGGAGTGGTCGGAAGTGCCAAGAGGTGGGGGGGGGGGGGCTACTGAAGGAAAGTAAGAGAGTGGGTTGGAGGTAAAAAATAGGTCTAGAAGATGGGGGGCATGTGTTGGATTGTCTGGAACACGTGTGGGTTCACCAATGATTTGGGTGAGGTCGCAAGAATCGCAAGAATTCTTGGCTGCTCTCCCTGCAGCATCGGTGGTGCCCGAGTATTTCAGCCAATCTTTGTGGTGAACGTTAAAATCTCCTAGGAAGGAGATTTCATTTGACGGGAATTTGGTTTTGATAGTATTGACACATTCTGTGAGGTGGTCGAAAAAGTAAGTATGGTTGCTAGCGTTGGGGGAACGATAGATACAGCATAGGAAATGATTCGATGATTTGGCTGGGATTTTGAGCCATAGTATATCGAAATCGTTAGACTCGAGTTTCTCCAAGAACAAGAATTTGGGGATTGACTCGTTCGAGATGGTGGTGGACGGCATTAAGGTTTGAGTTCAGTCCTCGAATATTGGTGAACAGAATTGTGAAATCCTGATTTGGAAATTTAAGAGGATTAGTTTCCGCCGATATATTAGAATTCAAGATGTAAAATTTATAAATATTGGAAAATAGTTATATTTTATTACCATGGGAACCATTTCTCCTATCTTCTCTATGAAATGCAAGAGTAAAGTGGTCTTCAGAAGAATTCAATTGCAAAATGAGAATATACATTTTGAAAAGCATCTAAAAAATAATTGATTTTTGAATTTTAAACAAAATCGTTGGAACGAATTTTGAGAAAATCGAAAAAAACTACATTAGTAAAGTACTAGTGAGGACTCTTTGGCCGATTTTGATTAAAAGCTTATTTTCACACTACCGGGGGGTATTTATATATAAAATTAGAATGTTGAAGGAAGAGAGGATGTCAGCCAAAAAAAGGAGCCTCTATCGAATAAAAATCTCCAATCAGAAAACGTTTCGGGTTTAATTAGATAAAACCATCATCAGTTCTTTAGAGATTATTGGCAATCTCAAGATGCACACCATTGAGATGCAGATAGAGTTGTTATATATAAACATATACAAAATTATATAAAAAATACAAAATTTGCATATTAGTTGTGTGATGCTCATTAGTCAACACGGCCAAGTCTCAAATGTATATATAATGATAATATATATGATATACATTTGAGACTTGGCCGTGTTGACTAATGAGCATCACACAACTAATATGCAAATTTTGTATTTTTTATATAATTTTGTATATGTTTATATATAACAACTCTATCTGCATCTCAATGGTGTGCATCTTGAGATTGCCAATAATCTCTAAAGAACTGATGATGGTTTTATCTAATTAAACCCGAAACGTTTTCTGATTGGAGATTTTTATTCGATAGAGGCTCCTTTTTTGGCTGACATCCTCTCTTCCTTCAACATTCTAATTGCTGAACAGCCACTTCTATTATCAACATCTTTATATATAAAATTTGAGCCTCATAGCTCAATTCCTTCATGCTTAAACTTGAACACACTCACTCACACACACACACACACACACAAACAGACAGACATACCATGTCGCGAAAACCACTTTTTTGGATTCAGGGGACCTCAAAACGTGTATATCCATCAAAATCTCGACATCGAATTTTTGACATGAATACAATACTTTCTCTCGCCAATAGTGCGTGGACGGAAGATTGTGGGCTTATTAACGGATATTTTTGAAATTTGTTGATCGCACATAATGTGGGGCCTTTAGGGCTACAAATTAAAAATATTTTCGTTCCAATTGCACCTCATATACAGGGTGGTCCATATCAAAGTTATGTTTTTTTAAATGGAACGCCCTGTATATTATTGCATATTTGGAATCTACGGCCAATTTTAGTATGACTTTATGTCATGCAATGTATTCTAAAACAAACCGTTTAGCCTCAAATCGGGCTTTTGTGAAAAAACTGCTGTCTGAAAAAAATTGAATATCTGGCGAACCATAAAACTTAGAGGACTGTTCTTTTGTGAGGTTACTAAGCATGAAATGTACTAATGTAGGCCAGATGGGTAACCCGGAATTATTCTTATGTTGGGAGAAATGGCCATGCCAATTTGGAAAATTTCAATCATGAATAACTTCATTTTTTCAAATGGAACATGCTACTTTTTTTATCCCATGGGACGTGGAATTTAATTATCTTTCAGATGATATAAGGTTGTCTATATCTATCTTTGGTAGTTTTCATTTTTTTTTTTTTTTTTTTTTTTTTTTTTTTGGAATGGGTGCATAAGGTCCGAAGACCTATAATGACCAATAGTCACATGCAGCCAGGAAGAAAATAAAAACAAAAGGAGAAGCATAAAGGGGAAACTCAACTGCGGGAACTGAGAAGATGCCTGTTGAGGTTAGACTTGAAAGTCTGAAGATTGTAGGTTTTGGGGAAGATAGACGCAGGGAGCTTGTTCCAATCCAATTTTATTCCAAAATATCTGATAACGAACAAAAAAAAATATTTATTATAGACAAAATAATTGAAAAAAAAATCCAAACGCAAAACAAAATTGTAATAAATGGAAAAAATATGCTAAATATTCGAAAATGTCTTTAAATTTCTCTTAAAATCATTTATTAGTACTTCTCGAAAAAGAAATTAGGGTTATGTTCAGGTTAGGAGGTGCGCCATCTTGTTGACAAATCATAACCCGAATTTGAGCAAGCGGGACTTCTTTGAGGAGTTCAAATAAATGATTTTAAGGGAAATTTAAAGACATTTTCGAATATTTAGTATAATTTGTCCATTTATTACGATTTTGTTTTGCGTTTGGATTTTTTTTTCAATTATTTTGTCTATAATAATTTTTTTTTTTTTCGTTATCAGATATTTTGGAATAAAATGAAAACTACCAAAGATAGATATAGACAACCTTATATCATCTGAAAGATAATTAAATTCCACGTCCCATGGGATAAAAAAAAGTAGCATGTTCCATTTGAAAAAATGAAGTTATTCATGATTGAAATTTTCCAAATTGGCATGGCCATTTCTCCCAACATAAGAATAGTTTCGGGTTACCCATCTGGCCTACATTAGTACATTTCATGGTTAGTAACCTCACAAAAGAACAGTCCCCTAAGTTTTATGGTTCGCGAGATATTCTATTTTTTCCAGACAGCAGTTTTTTCACAAAAGCCCGATTTGCGGCTAAACGGTTTGGTTTGGAATACATTGCATGACATAAAGTCATACTAAAATTGGCCGTAGAATCCAAATATGCAATAATATACAGGGCGTTGCATTTAAAAAAAACATAACTTTGATATGGACCACCCTGTATATGAGGTGCAATTGGAACGAAAATATTTTTAATTTGTAGCCCTAAAGGCCCCACATTATGTGCGATCAACAAATTTCAAAAATATCCGTTAATAAGCCCACAATCTTCCGTCCACGCACTATTGGCCCACCCGGTATATAGAGGTAAGAGAAAGTAAAAAAAGATAAATTAATATTTTTTTTAACTTTTCTAAAACAAAACCTATCATATGTTTTCTATTATGAAAATTGAATTTTTTTATTTAAAAAGGATACCCTACCGGCATCCATGTCAGAAAGACATCATAAAGATCAGTAAAATGTTATCTTTAAGAACTCTTTGCGATATCTTTATGCCGGTAGGGTATTAGGGAAAGGATTAAGGGATAAATAAAACAATTATTTTAAAAAAATAATCTTTATTGAATATTTAAATTATGTTGTTGATTGAATAGGATAAAAAATAATAAATAAATATTTCTTTGTTTCAGAAGGAAAAAAAGCATAGATATTCCGTCATCATCGTCATCAAAGAAACAGGACTTGCGTCATTGGAAATTATTTTTAAAAACTTGCAAAGCAAATGTTTTAGTTGCATTCACGTCGAGCAAGAAGCCAGTCGATTGACTCTCTGCTCTTCTTCCATTGCGATTCTGTTGATATTAGTGAGAATAAAACATCACACACCCCTCAACTCTTCATTCAAAGGTATTTATTATTTGCATATTTTATTTCCTCTTTGGTAACACTCACTTTTTTTCCACTCACACTCACACTCATCACGCACACAGTCTTTTCGGCAACTTTGGCCATTTAAAACTTTTTACGATACCCGTTATTTGTATCCGAACCCGGGACCCTTGGTATACGAGGCAGGCGAGCTGCCAACTACACCAAGCCCGATGGCATAAAATTATCTATTATTTTTAATAGTGAAACCAGAGGGAGGAAAGGGGGTGTACATTTCACACTCCAATTAAAATATTATTATTATTTTTCGTTAAAATAAGTAAAAAAATAATTTGTCAATATTATTTTTAAATACTGCCTGGGAAAGCATTTTGAGGGGTGCTAGTCGATTTATTGAAATCTTTCTATAAAATTTTATCTTTTTCTATTTGAAGCCTCTATTTAAAGATAGAATAGAA
Organism: Euborellia annulipes; assembly: GCA_023213315.1. NCBI lineage: Eukaryota > Metazoa > Arthropoda > Insecta > Dermaptera > Anisolabididae > Euborellia > Euborellia annulipes. Next base: position 9,538 of record JAKCPI010006994.1, on the reverse strand, counting down.
TTTTACTATACTTGATAAATAATAAATATTTCTTTGTTTCAGAAGATGGAGCTTTTAGGAAAAACATCCATGTGTCGACATTATTATGAGCAAAGCAAGTCTTTATTTGCATTCACGTCGAGCAAGAAGCCAGTCGATTGACTCTCTGCTCTTCTTCCATTGCGATTCTATTGATATTAGTGAGAATAAAACGTCACACACACTTCATCTCTCTCAAATTAAAAGGTATTTATAATTTGCATACAATGAATGTTTTGAGGTCCCATGAGTCCACAAAAGTGGGCCCCGCAAAATGGTCTGGTCTGTCTGTGTCTAACAATTTTTTAGCATGAAGGAATTGAGCTATGAAGTTGAAATTTTTTATTTAAGTTAGACACCCCCTTGAAGCGTGGAAATGAACTTGTAATGGTATATCGTTTTAATTACGATTTTTTTTTAATTTAATATGTTCCATTAAAAATTCGTTGCCATTGTTGCATATTTTTTTATGTCGTGTGTCAGAGTTCAAGGTTCTATTTTCTATTTATTTAATTTTCTCAATTGAGAAATATTTTAATTGAAAATCTCAATATCAATGAGATAATCTATATATATAATTCACTAATGTCCGTCTGTCTGTCTGTCTGTCTGTCTGTCCGTCCGTCTGTCTGTCTGTCCGCCCGTCTGTCTGTCCGTCTGTCTGTCTGTTACGCTCTATTTAGGCAACTTCCCGTTGGAATTTTGAAATGAAATTTTTTTTGCATAAAGAGGACCTTCTCGGGATTACAGGAAAATTATTTTCATCCCGAAATTCCCATAACTTTTTGAGTTATTAATTTTTAAAGTTACGATTTCTCCCATAGGAAATGTATAGAGAAATATTTAAGTATTCTTTTCATTTGTGTATTCCATGAATGTAAACAAATCTTCAAACAGGCACTGGTTTGGAATAGGTAGTAATTCTTTTCTTTTCATTAGTAAGAAGCAAAGGCGAGGGTCCGCCGCAGGCGGGCCCCAGCCAGCTGGCAGGGGTCCAGGGGCAAAGCCCCCTGTCTAGATGCATGTTGGATAAGAGAGACTGTACGGCCGGAATAGGGATGAAACGATACCACTGAGGTATCGATACTTTTACTCGATACAGGTATCGGTCGCAAAGTATCGAGTACCTACTCGGTATCGATTGAAAAGTATCGATACTTACTCGTATCGGTCAATTTTTTCGTACAATTAAAGATATGCAAAAACTTTGCAGCCAGGAAATTAAATAAAAAACGTTTATTTAATTTCTATTTGCTGACGTTTCGGTCGTCAATCACGACCATCATCGGAGACCTCCGAGTAGCAAGCATATGATAATATTTTTGTACATATCAAAGTAAAAATAATAAATTATATATTTTTAATTGCAATGAATATTAAAATACCTTCGTGTATAATTGACAATATTTGACCTGATGAAGGTCGTGATTGGAGACCGAAACGTCGACAAATAGAATTTAAATAAAAAGTTTTTTAATTAATCTTTCACTGTACAAACCATTTCATTGTAAATAAGAACAAATGTAGGTAAATGTTCCTCCGACCTAACTAATCATCGCGTACGTGGACCGAGTATCGATACGAGTATTTTTGACCGATACTTACTTGGTACTCGATTCCAAAGTATCGATTCCAAAAGTACTTGGTATCGAAAGAAAAGTATCGAGTAAGTACTTGTATTTACTCGTATCGTTTCATCCCTAGGCCGGAACTTTAATGTAAAACAGCCGCCATGAGCGATGTCATCCGCGGTCTCTCCCGGTCTCTCATGGTCTCATCAACTTGTTTTCTCCCCTCTCTCTGTGTGTGTGTTTATCAAATTTGATTGGCAACCCTTTGACCAATAGGAAATCAAAATAATTTCAAGTGGAAATTTCCCTTGAAAATATTGAAAATTATTTGATAATATATAAAATTTAAATATCGGATGAAATTATTAATTCAATTTAAAATAAATCATTTTGTATTAATAATTTAAGAAATTAACTAGCCGCGTCGCCCGCCTTCGCCCGCATCACGCATGCGCGGCTACAACACTCTCTTCAACCAGATAAGTCCTGATCAACGTTACTCATTCAACAAGAGCAAATTGTGTGTGTGTCACTTGATTATTTATTTAATTAACTTTCAATATAAATTTTAATATATATAATTCATGTGATGTTGAAAAGATCAAATTCTCCTTTCAAATTTTAATAATAAAAACATTCTTTTAATCTTGAGCAAATATGAACCTTGGAGCCTGAGCCAGTCGACAGATTACTCAATACCCTTTTTTATTGTTACCCCCAAAGTCATTGTTGCGAAGCCAATGACCAATCAACAATCAAATTTTATATTAAATTTTCCAATAAATCAATCATTCACCCAAATCAATCTTTTTACTAGCCGCGTCGCCCGCCCTCGGCGGGCTTCGCGCCTAGCCGGGGGCTTCGCCCCCCTGGACCCTCCTCCAGCTGGCTCGGGCCCGCCTGCGGCGGACTCTCGCCTTTTCTTAATTATGAGAACCCGAGGCGCTCGCCTTTGCATCTAGACAGGGGGCTTCGCCCCCTGGACCCCCGCCATCTGGCTCGGGCCCGCCTGCGGCGGACCCTCGCCTTTTCTTAATTATGAGAACCCGAGGCGCCCGCCTTTGCATCTAGACAGGGGTGCTTCGCCCCCCTGGACCCCCCGCCAGCTGGCTCGGGCCCGCCTGCGGCGGACCCTCGCCTTTGCTTCTTACTAATGAAAAGAAAAGAATTACTACTATTCCAAACCAGTGCCTGCTTGAGGATTTGTTTATATTCATGGAATACACAAATGAAAAGAATACTTAAATATTTCTCTATACATTTCCTATGGGAGAAATCGTAACTTTAAAAATTAATAACTCAAAAAGTTATGGGAATTTCGGGATGAAAATAATTTTCCTGTAATCCCGAGAAGGTCCTCTTTATGCAAAAAAAATTTCATTTCAAAATTCCAACGGGAAGTTGCCTAAATAGAGCGTGACAGACAGACAGACAGACAGACAGACGGACATTAGTGAATTATATATATAGATTTTTCCTTTATCAGCAATTAATTTTTAAGAATAATAATTTTTTTAAAATGTTTATTTTAACCCCCATAAGGGCGAAATAACATAATAAACTTTTAAACAAAATCAGTCAAAAACTACTAGTACTTTACTGATGTACCTTTTTTTTCTATTTCCTCAAAATTCGCTCTAACGATTTTGATTAAAATTCAAAAATCAATTATTTTCTAGATGCTCTTTAAAATGTGTATTTTCATTTTGTCCTAAAAGTGTTTTGAAGTACACTTTACTCTTGTACTTCGTAGGAAAGATTTCAGATTTTTCAAATTCACCTTCCTGTTCTTCCTTCCATAGAGCCAGCCAAATTAAATCCCTTTGGGGATTTGCATGTTATTTTCGATTTAAAAGGAGGCCCCCTTTGGAAATTTTTACATACTGTATTTAAAAAAAAAATTTCCAATTCCTATGAAATTTTGTATTTACTAGTGCGGCGCCCGCCATCGGCGAGCTTCTCGCCTAGCCGGGGGCTTCGCCCCCTGGTAAATATAAAATTTCAACATCCTAGCTCTTTTCGTTCTTGAGTTATTTTGTTCACAGACAGACCATTTAGCGAAAACCACTTTTTTGGATTCAGGGGACTTCAAAACGTGTATATCCGTCAAAATCTCGACATCGAATTTCTCTATTCTTTCTCTATATATCAACTCTAGGGCGAGCTTTTTTTGCCCGCCTTAGGCATCACGTTTAGTGCTTGAGGGCATGTTTCTTGCACGGCCTTCGTTGAACCCCTGACATTCCCGGAGCGTTAAACTTCTTCTTAATTCGTGGCGGCTATCCCTCAACCACATCTATGTCTCTTTTCCTCTTTAGCCCAAAAAGCAAATTGATATATCAACCCGTTTAAAAGTCATATTAAAAATAAAAACTCCAAAATGAGAATTCAGTGCTGTTAAAATTAGAATATCCGTAAATTGAAGGATCCTAAATTTCCTAAATATGGTGGGGGAGAAGAGTGTTTCGGCCTTAAGGCCTTTTTAGGCATCGAAGGCCAACCATTAAGACCCCGTCTCTATTTTCAATTGTATGGGTAGCCAATCCAATTGAAATAAATTGTCGCATGAGACGGGATGCGAACTCGCGACCCTTGGCACAAATGTCTAACCACTACACCAAGGGCCGAGGGCACTAAATAACTTTACATCTCTTGAAATATATTTATTCAAGAAAATTAAATCCAATAAATCATGTTGATGTATTATTTAAATTGATATCTATTATCGTTTAAAACATATTTTCTCAACCTTTTTTGCTCACCGCCCCCTTTGAGAATCTGTTCTTTTCTTGAGCCCCCCCCCCCTCCTCCTTTTTATTTGATTATAGAGACTAATTTTTTTTTCTTTTTTTAATTTCAGAATTCCTTACCAGATGCTTTTTGTCGTGAATGCAGCCAGATGAACTCAACGTTATTTAGAGTTCCTATTTGGTGAGCTTAATATTTGAAACACTTTATTTTTCCAATATTATTTATTAGTAAGAAAGATGGTCCAAAAATCAAAGAAGAAATGACAAATTTTTCTAAATAATTGTGTATTATTATCCCTAGAAATTGGCATTTCGGTTCAGCAGCAACATCTCAATCTCTCTCTTCTCTTCCTCAGGTAAATAAACATTATTCAATTATTCATCCCTTATCAATTAATAAATAAATATGCCAAGGGGGATGGAGGGAGTTAGGTTAGATTGACTGGCCGTTCCCAGAGAGGGAACTCACTTAGGCCAACTAGGCCCTTTGTGATACCACGGCGGGGCTGTCCCCCCCTCCTTCACCGATGCTCCTTAAACCATCCGGAGCGGTTAATGAATTTTATAAGATCCCTGATATCAGTTGATCCTAGTTCCGTTATATTACCATAGAAGAACTCTCCTGATGAGTTTCTTCTAGTGTGCATCAGAGCAGGACATTGACAGAGGTAATGGACGACCGTCTCCTCCTCGACCACCTCTGAGCATGCCCTGCAGAAGTCGTTTGATGGGAGCCCCATTCTACTGGCATGCCTTCCTGCTAGACAGTGTCCGGTGAGTACAGCTACTACCCTAGCTATAGAGTCTCTACCTATCGAGATTAAGTGCTTAGTTCGCTGGAGACTGTATTCTGGCCATAATTGTTTGGCGATGGTACACGTGTTTTCATCTAGCCACCTTTGATTTGCTCGTGCTATGATTCTCTCTTTGATTAGGAGTTTACATGTGGCCATCGGAGTTCCGGGTTGTTCGGTAATTCTCTGAGCTGGTAGTAAGGTACCTGCCCTAGCCAATTCATCGGCTTTGCAGTTTCCTATAATGTTTTTGTGCCCTGGTACCCAATTTAATCTCTCCGCCGCATTGCGACAGTTGAGAGCAACCTTAGAAGTTATGGATGCTCCCTGTAGGGATTTAATAGCCGCTTGGCTGTCTGTGAGAATACGAATTTCGCTGCCAGGCATTGCTTCTTTCTGTATCCAGCTTACTATTTCTTTAATGGCTATAACCTCCGCCTGGAACACACTACAGTGATCAGGTAGGCGAAAGGAGAAGCTGATGTCCATGTGTTCGGAAAAAACACCGCCCCCAGTCTGTTCTCTAGCTTCGACCCATCTGTATATACAGTTAAGGCTTCGCAATGGAGAATCGAGTTACTGTTCCATTCTTCCCTTGAAGGGATTAGAGTAGAGAACTTGTTCTCGAAGAATGGTTGGGGGATTACATAATCGAAGTTCTTTGACAGATCTCTGAACCCCTGTAGAATCATGGAGTGGCCAAAGTGTGTTTCCCTCCACGGGTTAATCATGTTTAGCTGCACTAGCCGCTACTTGTTTACCAAGGAGATCTAACGGCTCTAAATAAAAGATGCTTTGGATGGGGTTGTGCGAAGACAGCCAGTGCTCAGCACCTCAGCTAGTCTCTGAATCTTGCCCAACTTTCTTTGGTGGGTTCCTTTCTTCAGGGCAGTCCACCATACATTAATAGGGGCCTAATAACCACTTTGTAGAGCCAGTAGGTGATTTTGGGTTGCAAACCCCATTTCATTCCTATGGCTTAAAGGAGGGAGTTAAAAACATTGGATTATATTCATTTCTATTAAATTTTCCCCAAATATCACAAGATTTTGTTTTTATCCCTTATCTAATAGAAAAAAATAATATGTCTTTTAAAAACATTTTTCAATTGAATATAAAAAAATTTCCATAGGAAAGTATAAATTTAATTAGAAGATAAAAAAATATTGCAACCTCTTTAGCGATTTATTTAATAGGGGGTTTATTAAGGGTGAGTGTGTAAAGGAAGTCTTAAAAATGTAAGCAGAAACAACTCAGCCTTCCTCCCTCTCTTTCTCTCTCAAATCTCTCGTAAATACAGCATTACTCAATTTTTTATTAGGCCTTTCTAACAGGGGCGGATTAAAGGGGGGGGGGCAAGGGGGGCGATCGCCCCCCCCCCCCCCCGAGAAGAAATTCACAATGTTATAAAAACTAGTAATCTAAAGAAATTATGATTTCCGGGCTTTAATTTCAATTGAATTTGTTACCAATCAATTTAAATAAATAGGAAAGGGGTCTAAATGGCCATAGATGCCCACAAAGTCCTTAAATAAAAAAAAAAAAAACCGCCCCCTCCGACAAAATTGCATTAATCCGCCACTGCTTTCTAATTGATGATTAAAAAGGGGCGGAAAGGAAAAATTATGTTTATATATTCTAAATTTTAATTAATTTAATATTGGAAAAAGAAATGTTATTTTTTAACTCGTCTAAAAGTAAAAAAAAAAAGATAAATGAATATTTTTTTTTAACTTTTCTAAAAAAAACTGGGCATATGATTTCTATTACACTAGTCGACAAAAATGAACTTTTTTTTCACAAGAATGAAGATATGAAATTCTAGAAGTATTTTTCATGCTGAATTCAAATATCATTTCAGTTTTGCCCCATCAGGCACAGTTTTAGAGATATAGAGCAAAATAGATTTTGATTGAAAATGTGCTCTAAAACGGCTTTTATTTAGAATGTTCAAATTATTTTTAACGCCGCACCCCGTCAAATTATGCAGATAGTTATAATACATATAAATTTTAAGTTTCAAAGTTTTAAAAATCATTCATTCGTAAAAATCTGTTAATTATTAACGAAATTACGAACAAAAACGTGAGCAAAGAAAAAACACAAGTACACTCACTGGACGAAAAAAATGGACCTCTTGTTCTTTTAGAAGTATAAATAAAGATATCAGATTCAAAAAAATATTTTTTTAAATAATATATAATAAAGTTAGTGCCCGGGAACCTATGTTCAGAGAGGATACATTAGCTTCTCGAGGATAGGGTTCGCTTTTTAATTCAATTGAAGTCCATTTTTTCCGACCAGTGAGAGTACTTGTGTTTTTTCTTTGCTCACGTTTTTGTTCGTAATTTCGTTAATAATTAACAGATTTTTACGAATGAATGATTTTTAGAAAGCCAAAGAACTATAGAATATCGTAAATATATGTTTTTTTCATTCAGGGATATCTAAAATTGTATTAGGGGCAGGGCCGGCGCAGGCTATTCTGCCGCCCTAGGCAAGATATTTTTTTTGCGCCCCCCCCCCAAAAAAAAAAACTTTAAAAATTTAATTTGCCGCCCCCTCCTTAAAATTTTCCCTGATCTCAAAAATTTTTCTGCGAAAATTTTTTTTTTTTTCGCGGAACCAAAATTTTTTCCCGTGTGCCGCCTGCGGAACATTTTCTCTTGTGCGGAACCAAAATTTTTTCCCGTCCGAAAAAATTTTTTACCTATTTTTTTAGAGACACAAAATTTTTGCCGCCCGCGGAACCAATTTTTTTTTAATTTTTGCCGCCTCTCCAGGTTGCCGCCCTAGGCGGCCGCCTAGTTTGCCTAGTGGACGCCCCTGATTAGGGGTGACCAAAGCAAAAAAAATATTGAAAATTTCCATTTTTTGAAACTTTAAGCCGTTTGCGGCACGTCTAAATGACCTCCGATTGGAATGAAACTTAAAATTTATATGTATTATAACTATCTGCATAATTTGACGGGGTGCGGCGTTAAAAATAATTTGAACATTCTAAATAAAAGCCGTTTTAGAGCACTTTTTCTATTAAAATCTATTTTGCTCTATATCTCTAAAACTGTGCCTGATGGAAAAATTCTAACTACATATCTGACTGAATTCAGAATGAAAAAATGTACTAGGTTCACTTACCAGATTTCTTGTGAAAAAAACCTTGTCGACTAGTGTTATTAAAATTGAATTTTTTTATTTAAAAAGGATATTAGGGAAAGGATTAAGGGATAAATAAAACAATTATTAAAAAAAAAAAATCTTTATTGAATATTTACATTATGTTGTTGATTGAATAGGATAAAAAATAATAAATAAATATTTCTTTGTTTCAGAAGGAAATAAATCTTCGATATTCCGTCATCATCGTCATCAAAGAAACAGGACTTGCGTCATTGGAAATTATTTTTAAAAACTTGCAAAGCAAGTGTTTTAGTTGCATTCACGTCGAGCAAGAAGCCAGTCGATTGACTCTCTGCTCTTCTTCCATTGCGATTCTATTGATATTAGTGAGAATAAAACATCACACACCCCTCAACTCTTGATTAAAAGGTATTTATTATTTGCATATTTTATTTTCATTAAGGGTTAACATTCTATTGTTCGATTTTCTAAGTTTTTTTTTTACACTCACTTTTTTACCACTCACACTCACACTCACATATTCAGTCTTTTCGGCAACTTAGGCCATTTAAAACTTTTTACAATACCCGTTATTTGTAAATAATCAATCGGACTGCCTGGGATCCGAACCCGCGACCCTTGGTATACAAGGCAGGGAGCTGCCAACTACATCAAGCCCGATGGCATAAATCTATTATTTTAAATAATGCAACCAGAGGGAGGAAAGGGGGTGTACATTTCCCATTCCACTTAAAATATTATTATTATTTTTCCTTAAAATAAGTAAAAAAATCGTTTGTCAATATTATTTTTAAATACTGCCTGGGAAAGCATTTTGAGGGGTGCTAGTCGATTTATAGAAATCTTTCTATAAAATGTTATCTTTTGTAACATTTTATAGTTAGGTACCCTCCCGGACACTCAAAGTAAGTTTTTGAACAAAATCGGCCAAAAAGTACTAGTACTTTACTGATGAACTTTTTTTTAGTTTTTTTTCGTATTTCTCAAAATTCGCTTCATCCAAATTGTTTAAAATTCATTATTTTTTACATGCTCTTTAAAATGTCTATTCTCATTTTACCCTAAAAGGGTTTTGAAGTACACTTTACTCTTGAACTTCATAGGAAAGATTTCAAATTTTTCAAATTCATTTTCCAGTTCTTCCTTCCATAGAGCCAATGTTAAAAACCTTTGGGGATTTGCATGTTAATTTCGATTCAAAAGGAGGTCCCCTTTGGAACTTTTTACATATGTAGAAATAAGGATTAGTTCATTAACTAGAGAC